>JACJUY010001426.1:116970-145794 GCA_014220935.1 Platorchestia sp. MABIK | reverse complement strand
CCGAGAACTCGGTCTCCTTGTTAATTGCAAATTAATGAGGGGTAGGACCGAACCATATCTCGTGACAGCATATTGAATCTAAGTTTACATCGACACGTAGAATTTTGTACAATGGTTATTTTTTAAATCAATTTTCTCCAAGAGTTTTTATCATAGAGCAATGATTCAGGTACCATCTACCTACTGACATAAAATATTTTTGAATTCATCATAACTTTTGGTTACGTTAAAAAAACTATGGAAAAAATGATGACTTTTCAATCTTTATCTTTAAATTTCAATAAAATTAAACTTCTGTACGTTCAAACTATTCCTCCGACTCGTCATTCAACAACTCTTTGCGCATCCAATGACACAAATATCATTGCTCTGCGATAAGTACATTCTGAGAAGACGTCTCTTAGAAAGTACCCATTTTTTCCCCCCATTTTCCCTCATTAGCTCCGTAATTATGGCGAAAATGGGAAACCTTATAGGGACAACGCCTATTTATTTTCAAAAATACGACCACTCTTCATTTTCAAAAAATACATATAAAGCCAATTCATAGATTTCACAAATCATAGATCTACATCCCATAGAAAGAACGTTACAGCCATTTCATTGATTCAGCCGATTTCTGCGAAAACGTCCCCTTGAATTATTTAGTGCGGGATTTGGGTCTTTCGAAGAAAGCAGCAGAGTTTTTGTTCTCAAGATTACAAGGTAGAAATCTTGTTGATCACTGGTAAAGTATCATATTTCCGAAAGCGTGACCGGCTTTTTATGACCTTCTTTTTCGAAGACAGACAGTTTGTTTACTGCCATGACATCCCAGGGCTTCTCAAAGAACTGGGTGGACCTTACTGTAGTCCTGCTAAATGGAGACTCTTTTAAGTCAGTTGAAAAGGCAGTCTAAAGTGTGTTCTTTTACATAACGGCAATGTTTATGGAGCAGTACCTGTCGGTTACTCAGTGCATTTGCGGGAAGCCCATGATGATATAAAAATTGCCATGGACAAATTGAAGTATCATGAGCACAATTGGATGATTTGTGTATACTTTATTTGTTCTTGACCAACAGAAAGGTTTTACCAAGTTTCCATATTTCCTCTGTATGAGGGACAGTCGAGCACGAGACAGACATTGGGTCAAGAAGGGCTGGCCTATTCCTTCCATCATTGGAGCAGGCATGCCACCCTTGAAGCCGGCAAGCCAAATTTCATACAAGACACAATTGTGAGCAGAGATAAGATCATCTTTCCTCCTCTTCACATCAAATTAGGTTTGATGAAGGAATTTATCACTACACCGGAAACTGATGGTAAATTTTTCCAACACATCACAGCTGTACCATGGTTGTCGAACCCTAATTCGTGATGATGAGTTTGTTACTTTAGAAAAGGCAGCATGGTTATCCTTTGTGGCAGTCGTTCAGAACTTTCTTGAAACTAATGTGGCGGAGAACTACAGTAAACTTGTAAACAGAATGTTCCAGAATGGCCGAACAGAATGGCCGAGCATCGAGGTAGAAGTTACCGCACAGGGAATATTTTAGCTAGTCCTTCACATTCAGCTATTAGGGATCATTCAGAGAATTGCAATAGCCCGTTTGACATCAGTAATTTTAATATTCTCACTAGATCTAAATTTGCCTCCGATTTAAGGATTTTAGAGTCTCTCTTCATTTTAAGAAATAATCCGGCTTTAAACAACCAACTTAATTCTTTTCCGTTGTCAATAGTTAACAGGTTGCTCTTTTTTTTTTAGGTTGGTTTTTTGTTTTGCTTGTTTGTTCAATTTATCAACTATCAAATTCATTTCATGCTTTTTTCAGGTAAATTTGTTTTGCTGAAGATGAGCGAATGCTCAAAACGTTCAATTTAATTGTTTTACTTGCAATTTTTAATTCGCGTAAATGTTTTATACGGTATTTTTAGTTCTCTCCTTTTTACTTAAAATCAGGAAGACTTCTGATAACTTTTTTGCGAATGTTCCTCGCTTTTCGTGATCTCGAGTACAACATGGTCATCAAGCTTCATTTTTTGAACAGCCACCTTGATAAGTTCCCTGACAACCTGGGGGCTGTCAGTGACGAACAAGGAGAACGATTCCACCAAGACCTAAAGGTCATGGAAGAGCGCTTCAATACGCTCTATGACCAATGTATGATGACTGACTTCTGCAAACGAGATTGTCCAGATGAAGTGTACAAACGCAAAAGTTACAAACACAATTTCCTGCCTGAATAAGATACACTAACAAAGTGATTAGCTTTCATCAGCTGTGGTGATGTTCTGAAGGATGCTATTCTAACTCAGGGATAAAGATTGATGTGTTCTGAGAAACGCGATCAGAAAATACGACCAATTAACAATAGAGTAATTTACTCTCAAATCATATTTCAATGTTCCATTTCTGTTGTCATAATAAAAATACAGAAATGACTTTCATCCCGTTTTAAGATTCAAGTGAACAAAAGAATTGTGACTGGGATTACAATTTCTTATAAAACGATAATTAAAAAAATTATAAACATGAAATTTAAAAAAATCTATAGCTTGCAGACAAAAAGCAACTTCAGCACGGTTGCAGACAATCAACACACTCAAACTGACCATAGAAAGGTCTTTTTTTAAATATATCAAAATGAGTGTTCCCCAGTGTTATATTTCAATGGAAGAATCAAATTTGCCACTATATTTACTCAACACTCGCTAATTTATTCTTCAAATTTTCTGAGAACTGATTGGAATTTGAAAGAATTCCTTTTCTATCTCGTTGCACTATCGATAGATGTTGAAGCCTGTAATAATTGTTGCCACCGTCAGCCACTGTCGACAGTACAACTTGGATTGAATTGAAATAGCCGAGGTCAAGTACATTCAGGTCTGGACTGTTTGGAGGCTGTAGATCTCTCAAAAAGTGACTGCAATGCTACTCTTCTATCAGAATCTGTGAAATCGTTTGTCTTACGGTTATATGTGCATTTCCTATTAGTATCATCTTTATTTGCCGGATCCTGCGGGTAATTTAGGAACTTTTAAAAATTATCTGAAAAAGAAAAAAAGAAAAAATTGTGTAAACTGTTACCCTATTATTTATTAAAGGTTAACATTTGTGCATTTGTGTTCCACACACTGTGCACGATCGTCTACTGTACTCAAAACAGAAATTCATTCACTGTCCCTAAAACGCGGAGAGTTTTCTTCTTTTGAAGCGAATATTTCCGACCTGAAGGGGTATTGCACAGTTGTTACTTGGTTGGTAAATTGGTCCGTCTCTGTCACACTCTTCAGGATTTACATAGGGTGAAAATTAAAGTCAGTTTATGATAGGAAACGACTGTTTATTTGTCCCACATTGGAAACGAGCTGGATAAATATATTTAATGACCGTGTCTGTGATACAAAATTTAAAATCCTATTTTTTACGGACCGTATACACGAAGATAGAGTAATAATGGCCGGAATAACTGCTGTCAAATTGTGCTGTCGATATTGATGGAACTATGGCGATCGTAGAGAAAATAAAATAATTTTACAGAAATCATTTAAGAACGGAATGATACATATCATGAAATAAATTTATAACAGATGGAATAAATATAATGATTGCAAGTGGATGGTTGAGATTCCATTTTAGTAATGATCACAGCCCAATTACGTCCACAAAGTTAAATAATAAAATTATGTGTTAGTTCTAATAATGGGAAGGATAGTTTTCAAAATCGTCTATTTATGACTTATTGCCCAATTTTCATTGATTCTCATAACCATTTATAATTATAAGATTACGCAAGTATTTTTTTTTAAAAAACTGTTTGAATCGTTGCGAAAAGGGCTATGTGAGGAGGCTTTATTTCACCGAGAATAAGGCGAGCATCCAGGCCTTGCACGTGGGAACATGAATCATTGCGTCTGTTTGCGTCTCAATCTTTGGTTATCGACCTAGGTCGTTGAAATGTCTCAAAAATCAAGCAGAAAAATGAAAGGGAAATTGGTCTTTCTAGCTACATATGTGTAAAAGTGCGAAAAAATAGCCTAATAGGGAAGGTGCCCATGAGAAATGTGTACTAGTTGGACTTCGTCAATCGTGAGGACATGCGAAAATTTCCCTTGTAAAACTTTCAGAATTTAAGAGAAGTATAACGCTAAACCTCCTTGAATCAGGGTCGAAAATGAGCGTGTTTACATTCTTGAAACATCGTCGTGCGGAAGTATATAAGAAAAAAATCGTCAAGGCATTGAAAACAGCATCGTGATTAGATACGTCGGAAGTAGATGCATCATTCTACGGTCATTTATTAATGTTGTTAAATTGAATAAATAAAAAATTTTCATCAGTAAAAAATTTATCGTATGAATGAGGCGTAGTTTTCATAGGGATAAATATTTTCATACGTAATGAAATAAATAATTGCATAATGATAATAGATTGTCGAGAAAATATAGGAAGTTCAATAGTGTGAAATCTTTAACAGAAACGTCATTGCATGCTCAAATATCAGGTTGGTGTAAAAGTGATGTCAGATTTGAATATCTCGGATGAAAATGAATTAGCCAATGACCATGGAAATGTTTATTCATTGACATTCATTAACATTCTCCATAGTTTTCAATGACCTCATTCCACCTTTCAACCAGCTCACAATGCCTCGCTTGTTAAATTTTATAAGTTTAATATCAAAACATAAAATCAACTCTAATTCAAACTCTTCTTTTATTGATAACCTAAGCCCGATAAAATGGTTCTGTACACCTCAGAACAAATTTAAATCGGAAGCATGTTGTATGGGCCAAGCCTAACTGCCTTGCAATTTCCATTGTGGTAACAGTAGGATTCTCGAACACAAGAACATTCAACTTAACAGGATCAAGTGTTCGTGGACGTCCTTTCTTTGGCTAATTTTTCAAGTGAAATCACCACCTCGCAAACAAAGCTCATCTCGTGCAACTTCTTTCATTCACTATGTACATCATCCACATTAGTGTTTTGAATAAATTTTCCTGCTGCTCATGTATTTAACATTTTATGAAACTCGTACAATATAATATTTCTAATGTGATCTTTGAATGGGACAAACTTGGATACCAAAATTAATGAAAAATATAAACGTAACAGGGATGATCTGAAAGAAAATCGTTTAGTTTTGTCACATAAATATGTAACACTTGTTGGAGAATGTAAATCATTGATAAATCTAATTTGAAACATCCGTTCTAAAAATCGGACATTACTTTAGCACCAACCTGGTATTTTTGCTCACATGGACTAGGGGAGTAGGATGAAACTATGTGAATAAGTATCACTTGGAATTTTTTGAAAAGTTCCTCTATAATGAAGATATATATACAATTTGAAATATCTCATAAAAGAATGATGAAACAAATATTTATATAAATCTACCCTCAAAAGCAAGACGGGGATAGTAAATAGAATGGATTCATTCGTATAGGGGGCGGGATCTTTTACTTACTTGTGATTCTACCATTGTCGTTGCGAATGTAAACTTTATTTTGCAAATTTCACCACGGGAACTTGGTCAAATTCGAAAACTGATGTCGGAATAAAATACGAACAGAATGAGCACCCAAACGTTGCACTAGAAAGTTAAAAATATTGCGCATAAAGGATGCAATCATTGTGCGCCAGGTTTTCTTGATGTATCTTTCATGTTAACGTGAACTGTAAATGATGAGTTTAAAATCTGCGGTCATCTAATTTCAGATTTAAATGGCTAACATCTGTGATATGGAAAGTAAATTGGCCGGCCAATATTAGTACAGGAAAAGAGTTACAATCGAGGTATACCAATTTGCAATTTAGCGTTCACTGCATAGCGATTGTGTAATAGGTTATAAGTTTTGTGAGTACAGTTATTCAGAAAAGAGTCATGGCACTTTTCGGCCCTCCTTTTTTGTGCGGGAAGAGTCAGGATTCGAAGAGGGGATTTGAACCTTTGATAGGAAGAGAAAAAAAATTAGAAAAATTGAAGCGGAAAAATACACAGAAAGAGAGAGAAATTAGAAATACAGTTGACGAAATTATTTCTTCACCCCTCGTCTTTCAAAACTTTCTAGAATTACTCAACAACTATTGTTGCCACAGGTATTAGGTTTGCACACGGTGTGAAGCCCAAATTAGTGTCAATAATACGAAGTTTCTAGGCCAAAATATTATTTTAGAAAGATTTAACAAGATGAACTTCAGAAACACGATAAGACCAAATTATTCATACAGTGAGTAGTATTACACTTTATTAGGTGAATCTACCATTTGAGTACATTTTTAATAATCAATTGCGTGATCTTTCATCTTCATAACATTTAAAAGCCTTTTATTATAGTTTTGAACAAGTTTTTCCGTAGTTTAAGGGAACCATTCCCGAGCATTTGCAGTCAAAAAGTAGATCATCTTGATTTTGTTTTTGATTGCTTTAAAAGAGTTTGAGATATGTCCCCGAATCTCTGTAGAAATATCAGGAACGTATCCCAGAGCTAGCGCCCCCCCAGAAGGGGGAGAGCATCCCCCATCTTTGGCATCCCCCTTACGGACCTTTTTTTCATTTTTGAACCTATAGCAATGAAATTTGGTTTACTGGAAGGAAATGCAATTTAGGATCATTTATCTGTCGGGACAAAATGCGATTTTCTTGAAAAGAAAATGGGAAATCATAGAAAACGGCATTTTTGGGGGTTTTCTAAATGCTTCTTCTCTGACAGTTTTTGAGCTACAGTAATGATTTTGGTATCATTGGATGCAGAATAACGTGGACATTCCAAAAAATTAAATGCTTTTCCTCAAACTTTCAATTTTACCTTTTTATATTTCATCATTCAAATTCCTCAAGGTGAGCATCCCCCTTCTGAACCTTTTTTTTTATTATTTAATTTAGAGCAATGAAATTTGGTACACTGATAGGAAATGCAATTTAAAATCATTTACCTACTATGAAAAAATGCGATTTTCTTGAAAAGAAAATGGGAAATCATAGAAAACGACATTTTTGGGGGGTTTTCTAAATGCTTCTTCTCTGACAGTTTTTGAGCTACAGTAATGATTTTGGTATCATTGGATGCAAATAACGTGGACATTCCAAAAAGTCAAATGCTTTTCCTCAAATTTCCAATTTTAAATTAAAAAAATAAAAAAATTATAGAGCAAATTTTATCTTATGAAAAAATTCCATTTTATGACGTCATAACTTTGAAACAAAAATGAATTTTGAAAAACCATATAAATTTTTAGAAAGCTCTTATTTTTTCGCATCCAATGATACCAAAATCATCACTGTAGCTTAAAAACTGTAGGAGAAGAAGCATTTTGAATCTTAAAAACGTTTTATAAAACAAATAAGTTTTCAAGACTTTTTCATAATATCTCCGAAGTTTACAAAGCTAGAGCAATGCGGTTTGTTGCATTCGAAAGTGAAATGTGTGCTCTAAAAATTGTATTAGCGGATTTTCCTAAAACTTTATGTAACACTTTCCGTAGACTTTTTTACCCTAAAATTATAACTTTTACCCTACCTCTTTCAAAAATATTTATATAAATTCGGAATGAAATAAAATCAAAAAAACCCCTAATACGATTTTTAGAGCACACATTTTACTTTCAAATGCAACAAACGGCATTGCTCTAGCTTGATAAATTTCGGAGATATTATGATATATATATATATTTATTTTTTTTTATTATAATAAAAATATTTAATTTTCTATGCCCCAAATGAAAAAAACTTCGTCATAAAAGTTGTTACGAATTCGGAGATCTAGTAGTGTGCAAATTTTCATAGACGTACGTCCAATAGAAAAAAAGTTTCCAGTTTTTGGGAATGGTTCCTTTAAGATGAAAATATATTGTTCCATTCTTCAATGGCGAAGCGCTTCAATTTCTGAGGATTCTTTGAAGCTCTCTTGTTGATGTTGACTTTTAATTCCTGCCACGAATTTTCAATAAGATTGAGATCAGGACTCACCGAAGGCCATGACAGCACATTTATCTTATTTCTTTGGCCGTGTGCTTTGGGTCATTGTCTTGTTAAAATACCCACCGCCTTCCAAGTCCCAAACTGTTAGTTGGTACCTTCAGGTTTCGTTCAAAATAGAAATATGGTCATCAGTGTTCATCTTCCCTTCAATTGCAACCACATTTCCAGTACCCAATGCAGCAAAACAACCCCAAAACATCAGTGATACACCTTCGTGTTTAACTGTTGGCACAGTGCTCTTCGGCAGGAAAGCTTCACCATTCTTACGCCAAACCTTCTTCACGACATTGTGCCCAAAAAGCTCGATTTTGGTTTCGTCACTCCATAATACTCTCTCTCAAAAGCCTCTGTCCTTTTCCAAGTGTGACTTTCCACAGGTTCAAATGATCAGCAACATGACAGGATTTGTGGAGGGGAGTCCTTCGAGGTCGGCATCCGTGTAGGTCTTCCTTGTTCAGACAGCGCTGAATTGTACGATTGCTCACCCTAGTCCCTTGAGCGTTCAATCTCTCGGCAATGTCGTCTACCTTCACTCGTGGATTAGCGTTGACCTCACGACACAATTTTCGAGAAGATCTCACCGAGAGTTTTTGTTTGCGACCTCGCCCAGGCAACGTTTCTACAGTACCAAACTTAGCAAACTTTTTATAACAGATTGTACTGTAGATCTTGAGATGCTCAAACGCTTAGATATGTCACCATAACTATTTCCATCTTCGTGGCAGTCAATAACATTCTGTCGGAGGTCCACACCGAGTTCCATAGGTTTTTCCATCGTGGCGCTAGTGTACGAATGACAAAGATCTACTCCTCTGGCTCCTCGTTAGCTCTGGCACAATTTTCAAGAATGATCTAACATCTAGAATGTTGAAGAACATTTTAGATTCAATTTTTTTCAATAAAACAAGTATAACGTTAAATACTTCTCATGTATTGTTCTCAATTGTATGAATTATTTTGCCTCTTCGTGTTTCGGAAGGTCAGTTTGTTAAATCTTTTAAAAATAATATTTTGGTCTAGAAATTTCGTATAAGACGAGAGGTGTACAAATAATTTCGTCGCTAACCGTAAATGGAAGTTCCTAAACTGCATTTGCTTGATCAATATGGGAATCATAATGACTAACTGAAACATTCATTGATTTTATTTAAAGTAAAGCAAGTGAGTTAATTCGATTTTATTATTGTGAATGAGCTCGTAACATGGCATAACTAAATAGTTTATGAGACCCAAAAATAATCTATTGACATCTTTTGGCACAGCACCACCTGGGAATTGATATTTTTGCATTTCACGGTCCGCAGATTTTTGCATGACCTCGTGAATGACACGCACTTTCTCTATTGTTGACTTGACATTCTACGCTTGAAGGATCACTGTAATTTGTAACATAAAATAAAACCATTAATTTCACACCAGCTCACTTTTCAAAAGATTTTTAAGGCTGATAATTTAAATCGTTCCGCTCTTGTCTTGGTCTCTTTTCTTACGATCCCCCAATCACGTATGTTGAATTGTTTTGGTGTCATAACCAGGCAGGAAATATCGACGAAAACTATCTTGGATAAGTTGTGTATTGCCGAGATGAACATCTCCCTTGAAATTTCCCTTGTTGTGGCAGCATCTTCTTCTTCGTACTTATGCCCGAGGTTTCTTGTGGCGCCCAACTCTTTTAGAGAACATATTTTATGGTTATTACCCCTTCAGGCGCAATTTATTCCCTTGAAAATAGATGGATAGACATTAATTTGACGACATCACGAATGCGCTAAAGTTTAAATTTATAATATCAGAACGATTCCCTTTAAAATGGAACTGTCATTCTTATTTATGACAGTATTCAATTTCAATTTTCTTTCAAATCCTATTTCACCTCTTAGAAAATGAGCTAAATTACGACTGAAAATGAGAGACTCATTCTCGCAATAATGCAAACTAGCAGGACCCGTAGAAATTCCACGGACAATGTCAACTTAAAGTTAGGTGGACCTCTGAAAAAATTCAGTCAACATTACCTATCCTAACCTAACCTATCTTAACCTAACCAATCCTAAGCTATCCTTACCTACGCTAGCCTAAACTATCCTATCCTAACCTATCCTATCATAACCTAACCTCTCCTAACCTTACCTATCCTAACCTTACCTATCCTAACCTTTTAATGTTATACTGAGAAATTTGATAGCTATGATACTGCAAACTCTAATTCCTGGAAGCGTAACAGACGAACCAGTAAGTAAGTGTTTCTCCCTTCAGATGCAAGAAAAAGGAAGAAAAAAAATAAAAACATTTTATTTCCAATAAAGTATGACATGAAATATTGTTAAATTGGTTTTTAAAATACCTTAACATTAACATCCATAACAGATAATTACACATTGGCATAGTAATACCAGTGTAAAATGATGAATCAAAAAGTGATTGACAGAAAAGCACATCAAAAATGAGTTCCTTTCCTTGGCCTAATCTGATTTTGGCAGTGCATTTGAATATAAGTTACTAAGAGAACACAATCCTCGTAACGCTTAGTAGAAAAATGTATTCGTTTGTGCGCATTCAAATGGAAATAAAAGTAAAAATCGCGTTTAAATACCTTAACACAGAGACCCTTAATTGCTATTCATACATGGTTATCGTAATACCCATGATAATTGTCGAAAACATGATTCTGAGAAAAGCACGAGAAAAAAATGCGTTCCTCTTTGTCGCGGTAGTCGGATTTTGGTAATGCATTTAAAATACAGGTGACTAAGAAAAGCATAATTCATGTGACGCATATACAATACACACACACAACCCTTTTGACCAAGTTTCGGTACAACTCTCTTCCCATCTCCCTTCGCGCGGAGGGTTACCCTAATTCTTTCTAAATAAGTGCTGCCATTTCTTTTGCACCTTTTCAAATAGTTTTATTACAAAGTTTTCGATCGTATTATATCCTAAGCACATTCAGCGAACAGGTCCTGTCTCAAAATCTGAGGAAAACCTGTAAGAAAAATGAATCATGTAAGTTTGTCTGTCACCCGAACTTGCCGAGTCCTGTAATAATTTTAATTTTTGCAATCTCGTTTCGGTGCATTGTTCTGTTAGTGCTGTGTTTACATTATGCTCGTGCAAATTGCATTAGCATTTGTACGTTTGTGTGGAGGTTTTCCTTTCTTTCAATCCGAGAGACCCTTACTAATACAAATTAGCAAGGTGGCAAAAGCGTTTCCTGACATGACTGATTTTAAATCTCAACTTTACAATGCAACACTACGCAACATTGTCCAATTTGAACCCATCTAAACTTACCAATAATATTAACCTTTAAAATTAATTTTGTTCTTCTTAGCGTGATAAAAAATTTCATTTGATTTAAGTGAACCAAAACTAATTTACCTAACATAAACGATTCCAACCTGTCTCACCACATTGGCCTTGTTTTCAATGTTAGGGTACATTAAACAAATTCAGCAAAAACCATGATATCTGACCCCAAAGGGTATTAATATTTTAATGAATATTAGGACGTCCTCCACACTAAACGTTGGTCGTAATTTTAAACCCTAAAATTTTGGTGCAGTGGATATCCTACTTGAAAGATCAGGATTATATGCGAAAAAACTAAGGTACCCCAGTTGCTGCACCTCAGCCGAAAATAGGGCATGATTGTAAAAATCTCTCAAAAATTATTTGTTCTGATGAAGATAAAGTTGTAAGCACAGCACTGTCACTGAGTTTTGAATTTTACATCAAGTTTCGGAGTGGCAAAAGTTAAAGTTAGGGCAATGTGTTGAATGATAGATTCAAGTATGATATATATATAGGACAACAGAAAACAAATTCATGACATATAATGCACGAATATTCATTGTTCCTGTCACAGTATTCTATTATTTTCCCTTCCCCACACATGTGGTCTACAATATTCACTTCCCCACACATGTGGTCTACAATATTCACTTCCCCACACATGTGGTCTACAATATTCACTTCCCCACACATGTGGTCTACAATATTCAATTCCCCACACATGTGGTCTACTATCTTCATTCCTTGCACATGTGGTCTACTATCTTCACTTCCCCACACATGTGGTCTACTATCTTCATTCCTTACACATGTGGTCTACTATCTTCACTTCCCCACACATGTGGTCTACTATCTCCATTCCCCACACATGTGGTCTACTATCTTCATGTTGTATCTCGGAGTGAGCTTTGCATGGCAGGCGCCGCCGGATGTCTTTATTGCACTTGGGTTCGGATGGGTCGGAAATGCCCAGACCGCAACGGCCGGATCTGACCGACGGAAGTCCTTCATGGTGCCTTGCCTCTGCCACCTTTTACAATCACCGGAAAGTCTTTGTTTGACTTCCGGGCACTGCTGGTTTTAAGGAAGGTCTGTCACCGATGGAATCAGTACATTATTAGGAGCGTTACAGTGCGTTTACTTTCCCTTGCTCCTTGGAAGTTTAAGGCGTCAGACACTGTAGTTCCAACTACTGCTAAATAAACTTCATGTTGTGCTTAAAGTAATGACCCAACACTTCTCTTCCCCACACATGTTGTCTACTATCTTCTCTTCCCCACACATGTGGTCTACTATCTTCCCTTCCCCACACATGTGGTCTACTATCTTCATTCCTTACACATGTGGTCTACTATCTTCACTTCCCTACACATGTGGTCTACTATCTTCTCTTCCCCACATATGTGGTCTACTATCTTCTCTTCCCCACACATGTGGTCTACTATCTTCATTTCCCCACACATGTGGTCTACTATCTTCATTCCTTACACATGTGGTCTACTATCTTCTCTTCCCCACATATGTGGTCTACTATCTTCACTTCGCCACACAAGAGGTCTACAATCTTCATTTCCCCACACATGTGGTCTACTATCTTCATTCCTTACACATGTGGTCTACTATCTTCTCTTCCCCACATATGTGGTCTACTATCTTCTCTTCCCCACACATGTGGTCTACTATCTTCACTTTCCCACACATGTGGTCTACTATCTTCACTTTCACACACATGAGGTCTACAATCTTCACTTCTCCACACATGTGGTCTACTATATTCACTTCCCCACACATGTGGTCTATTATCTTCATTCCCCCACACATGTGGTCTATTATCTTCATTCCCCCACACATGAGGTCTACAATCTTCACTTCCCCATACATGTGGCTTATAATCTTCACTTCCCCACACATGTGGTCTACTATCTTCCCTTCCCCACACATGTGGTCTACTATCTTCACTTCCCCACACATGTGGTCTACTATCTTCACTTCCCCACACATGAGGTCTACAATCTTCATTTCCCCACACATGTGGTCTACTATCTTCATTCCTTTCTCATGTGGTCTACTATCTTCTCTTCCCCACACATGTGGTCTACTATCTTCTCTTCCCCACACATGTGGTCTACTATCTTCTCTTCCCCACACATGTGGTCTACTATCATCACTTTCCCCCACATGTGGTCTACTATCTTCACTTCCCCACACATGAGGTCTACAATCTTCACTTCTCCACACATGAGGTCTACTATCTTTACTTCCCCCCACATGAGGTCTACAATCTTCACTTCTCCACACATGAGGTCTACAATCTTCACTTCCCCACACATGTGGCTTATAATCTTCATTTTCACTCCCATGAGGTCTATTATATTAACTCATCTCATAAGTCATGTCACTACTGAATTTGTCTATTTACTTACAAAAAGCGTTGCCGAGCGAAGGAAAGGAATGTCAACGAAAACCAAGTGGCTGGTTCTCTATAAATAAAAGAATGAAATTAAAACAGTTGACCGATGGGTAGGCAAAATTTGTCCTACCATAAGTTGCTCGCGTCTGTTGTTGAGAAATAAACTGCACTCAGTTCCTCTCAGAAAACGAAGAATGTCCCGGCGAGAAAAACACGTTTCTTCTAAAATGAACAATGCAAGTACATGTTATATGTTATTAGTTATACAAAATTATGACCAACACTTTGACTGCGACGTGCACCACCGGTGGTACACGGAGGTAATTTTTATAATGCTGCTGACCGACCAGTAGTCGCGAATTCAAGTCTTATAAATACTTTATCAAAGCCAAATGACAATTAAATAGGACGCTTGACGACGATGATGTAGTTACAAAATATCTGTATAAATGTAAACGCAATAGAAAGTTGATCAAGATGTAGATTGATCAGAATTACAAGAATAGGATCCGCCCGTTCTGCATCATTGCTTTCTTTTACAATGTCGGCGCCGCGAGCGATAATATTTTCTCTCGAATGCTCTATGTAAAGGCTTAATAAAGGCAGATGATCTCATTCTAAGACGAGATTCCGTCGGTACCGGGTCTCAGTTTGATTTCTTGAAATGACAACATTTGACCTAGAGCATTTCGAACTTACTCGGCATTTTGAGTTTATTATTGTACCATAAGACGAAGTATTTTTGTACCTGTGAAAATTACAGTTACTTTCGACGCATAAAAGTAATGTAAAACCGAGACCCTGTTGTATTTATCGTCATAGCTTGACTTTCTTTGAAAATTGAGTATAACTGCATTCGCCCTTTTGTGCTATGAATGCGTGCTTTTATTTATTTCATTTAATCAGAGTGTGTCTTCATTAATAGTATCAGTAATCAGCTGACCAATTCTCTACGTGTATTCCATCCTTAAACTAGCTAAAGACGCACTGATTGAAGTATTAAAAATTATTGAATCAACATAATTCAATTGATTACTGAATTTCGAGATCATGAAACTCACATTTTCTGAATATTTACCTTGTTCGTTAGAAAAAAAGAAGCATTTGATCTGATTTGTATGCGGGAAATTTATTGGGAAAAACAGATGAATCAGTGGAAAATGAGTTGAAAGTACATGCCACAGAAATAATGATGACAAAAATAAATGCTTGACACAAGCAAGAAAATAAGCGTCGATGTATTAGGATCAAGAAAAGTACTCCAATACATAGGCCTGCATAAAAATCATGTGGATTGTAATCTTCACTTCTTAACACGTATAATCTTTAATGTTCACTTTCAACTTGTGTGGTCTATAAAATTCCCTTCTCAACACGAGTGGTCTTTAATTTTCACTTCCAACTCAAGTTGTCAACAATCTTCCATTTTCAAAAACAGGGGTCAATAATCTTCACTTTTGGCACATGTAGCTTATACTCATCATTCCCTAACACTTGTGGTCTATATTTTTCACTCAGAGCTATGTGGTCTGGGATTTATTTCAATTTGAGTTTTGAAACAGCGTATTGAGACGCGCCAGGCCTACCAAAGGGCCTATTACGGCCAGGTGTCAAATTAAGTGCCCGAGCTTCAGCGGGCTTCAAAGGAGGGGAAACATGTTCCCCCTCCCTCTGTTCGTCCGCCCCTCGTCTGTCTGCCCCTCTGTCTGCGCATATCCCTCACTTTGTTGCGAAATTGCTTTTGCCAAAGTTAGACAGGATGCCGATGGCGGTCGAAATACATAAGTTAGAGACCACCTCCGATGTTGGATGAATTTCGGTGTTGTGGGCGGTTTGTGGCCGAGAGATTTCAGCCATATCGGAGTTTGACGGCCATAATGGCAATATTGAAGCCTTATCGACAGCGTATACCGGCAATGATGACTTATATCTCTTTTGACTGCTTACACAAACCGTTACGGCGCACAGATTTACCGGTGTTAACAACCGCAACGAGATATGCTGGTCTTAACGGCATAAGCCGGCCTTAACGGTGTTTACAGGCCTTCATGGCATGTGTGGGTCTGCGCACATTTATTAGGAGCGAGTGCTGGCCTTAACGGGAATTACATACCTTTACAGCGGACACCGACCGTAGAGGCGTATTTCTGCCGTTAGGGTTCATCTCTTCCACTCACGTACCATGGAGGGACTGGTTTGCACCTACATCGGGGAGACTATCGAAGTCTGGAATAATAAGGTCTGGTTGACTTCTCAGCTCCCACCTAACTTTGGCCTTGAGAAATCAAACACGGATAGCTCGCTTTATAGCATAATATGCTGTAATACGGCATTGACCTAACGATGGAAGAGGTTAGGTTAGGTGACGTTGGGTTAGTTAAATAAACTAACCTAAATAAACCTAAAATTGCTTAACTTAACTTAGCAACACCGATGCTATTTTCCGTCAAAAAGTGGGCGTGTTCCAACAATGTGGAGACTGCGCAACCGACTATATAATGTTATTCCTACCTGAACGTAATTAATGTTATATCTCGAAAATTACGCACTAGCAAGCAAAATGTCATTTGTGTGAAACGTCTTTAAATATGTTCTTCTACCGATTCTTGGAGATAAAATTTCTAAATCCCGTGAGCGCATTAAACTCAATATCGACCGCAATTTTTAGGTTCAAAACATTTAAGACATGCATAAGTATTGAAAACTTACAAGAAACAAATCTCAAGACACTGAGTGGTCCCAGCGTGGACAGGTTAATTGGACACTAGTTCAGACACTGAACACTTGTGCTTCACCACTTAAGTCTGGTGCCAACACACTTCGATGCACAACTTGCACAACAATACTTTCAGACCAAAAAGACGGGGCAAACAAAGGCACTAAGAAGTTGAAAATGAAACCATTAGGATTTTTATTACCCAAGACAATATGAAATTGAATATTTGGGAAATAATGTTACGGTAGTTTCAAAAAATTCTAACACAATTTTCCAGAAAAGGTACAAAATGAGGAAATGACACGTAAAATAGATTTCGGGACGATGACAATACTGGAGGCAATGCATGAGAACTTTATTTGTAATCTAAAATTTTCGTAGATGACTTTCGATAAAAGTAAAAATAATAATCATTCTTAAAGAAAGAAGTTTCAAGAAAATTAATTCATTGTGAAGCAATGTGTTATGCGAACACACCCCATAATCACGTGAGTGTCAGGTTTTATGGACAGCGTTCCCCATACGAACCTTTTTTTTTCATTATTCAACCTAGAGCAATGAAATTTAGTATACTGATAGGAAATGCAATTGGGAATCATTTGTGATTCGGAAAAAAAATGCGATTTTCCCCATAGAAAACGAGATATTCATAGAAAACGAGATTTTTGGATGGGTTTTTCAAAATGCATCTCCTGCGACAGTTTTTGAGTAAAAGTGATGATTTTGGTATCATTGGATGCGAAAAGACGTGGACATTCCAGGAAGTCCTATGCTGTTTCCCAAATTTTCAGTTTTAATAAAAAAAATTGAAAATAATCGAGAGCAAAATTTAGTTTCTAAAAATGCGGATTTGTGATGTCATAACTCTTGAACAAAAATTAATTATGAAATCAATTAGAACTTTCTGAAAAGCCCTCGGCTTTCCACATCCAGTAATATCAAAATCATTACTGTTGCTTAAAAACTGTAGGAGGAGATGCATTTTGAAACCGCAAAGTCCATTGTTTACATTATATGCAAAACAAAGAAACATAAACAATTTCAATTAAAAATGTTTAAAAAATTTTGGTTCAGGTTAGACATCGGAAATCATTATAGAGCAATCCAGAGACATAGGAAATGGCATAGCAACGTCGCGCTCTGAAGAAAGTGCCAAGGGGGAGGTGTAGCATGATGCAATACCACTTCCCCCTCCCCTCCCCCCCATTTTTCAAACCCCCGTAGCGGGCGAACGAGTGAACGTACGAGTCTCATTTTTTCACAGGATGGACCTGACCTCTTACACTTCCTATAGCAGCAATAATCCCTATTTCTCAAATGGTTTCAAAATCCTGAATTCCTATGGGGGACGCTGTCCTTAATGAAATTTAATCAGAAAAGGAAAGAGTGAAAACTGTTCTCTACGTTCAAATCCATTACAAACAATAAGGTTGTTGAATTTTCAGAAGTTTTTTCACCTTTTTTCATTTTTTTCAGGGGTTTTCTCGAAAAGTTCTTGATTTTAATTTTTGACAGAGTTTAATTTCGTAAGTTTTGTTTTTACAAGAAAATTCTTGGCAGATAATGGACGATAACTGGAATTTTTTTTTATCAAAACAACTTTTTAGTTGTTTGCATTCGCCCTTTTAAGCAGAGTCGTGCTGTCAAAGGAAATAGAACCTTTCTCTATTAGAAATTAGAGCGTTTGGTATTCTGGTTATTATGAAGATGACTCACAACGCATTTCAATATCCTTCTTCGACTGATCATCAACTTTTTTATGAGCTGTAGAAGAAAACGCTCTACGTAGCTCACAGATGTGTGTGTAGGACTTATTCCAGGACTATTGAAAAATTCTTTAGGCAGTAAGTATCATTGAGTTCTCGAATTCCTTGTTAAGTACAAAAGACGGAGTCGAGCAATCCCCAGCTTTCAGTCGTGTTTACCCGTATGAAGCGCATTTTCTCCGCGTTTCATATCTGTGGTCATAATAAAATGTCTTTCGTTTTTCTTATCTGTTGTTGTCATTGAGTTCTCTCAAATAATAATGGTGTAAATATTTCTCATAAACAAAAAATTGATTCATTGGCCGGTAGTGTAAGAAATACAGTGCGCTCACCTCCGCAACAAAGCGGTCTGGACCTCATTTCACCACACACTTGAGGTTTGGAGCGCGAACGGAGGTGAGATCGTGAAGTTGTCCCTAATTTTTATTATGTTGATTATTACGATGATTATGATTTTGGTTGTGATCATTATTCCTGCCATTATCATCGTGTGTATCGCTTTTGTTAGTCACCCAGTGCTACCTGTGATTACGGAAGAAATTCTATGTGCTGGAGGACGTGCGCTGAGAAGTCCCGTCGGGTCTGCCATCAAGGCCCGCGGTTTAGCAAGAGGACGAACATTTCTGTTCCTCTTGTGCTATCCTCTCCTCTCTCCTCTAAATTGTACTTATATCTTCCGAATTACTTTTTTCACTAGGGTGTCCTTAATTTTTAAATGTTTAAAACCTAGAAATTATTAACCTAGCTTTGTCGTCCTCCTTGAGAGGCGACGCTTACTTTACCTTTGTCGTCCTCCTTGAGAGGCGACGCTCACCTTACCTTTGTCGTCCTCCTTGAGAGGCGACGCTTACCTTGCCTTTGTCGTCCTCCTTGAGAGGCGACGCTTACCTTACCTTTGTCGTCCTCCTTGAGAGGCGACGCTTACCTTGCCTTTGTCGTCCTCCTTGAGAGGCGACGCTTACCTTACCTTTGTCGTCCTCCTTGAGAGGCGACGCTTGCCTTACCTTCGTCGTCCTCCTTGAGAGGCGACGCTTACCTTGCCTTTGTCGTCCTCCTTGAGAGGCGACGCTTACCTTACCTATGTCGTCCTCCTTGAGAGGCGACGCTTACCTTACCTTTGTCGTCCTCCTTGAGAGGCGACGCTTACTGTACCTTTGTCGTCCTCCTTGAGAGGCGACGCTTACCTTATCTTTGTCGTCCTCCTTGAGAGGCGACGCTTACCTTACCTTTGTCGTCCTCCTTGAGAGGCGACGCTTACCTTACCTTTGTCGTCCTCCTTGAGAGGCGACGCTTACCTTACCTTTGTCGTCCTCCTTGAGAGGCGCGCTTACCTTACCTTTGTCGTCTTCCTTGAGAGGCGACGCTTACCTTGCCTTTGTCGTCCTCCTTGAGAGGCGACGCTTACCTTACCTCTGTCGTCCTCCTTGAGAGGCGACGCTTACCTTGCCTTTGTCGTCCTCCTTGAGAGGCGACGCTTACCTTACCCTTTGTTGCTCTCCAAGAGAGTCTATTAATTTATATACAGTCTTCAAATAGGCTGTCCGTAATTTAGGTAGTATTAATTACTTTAAGGTATTATTAAGGCCTTCTGTAATTTCTTCTGTGCTCTGTTGCTCCACTTGAGCTGTGCACGTTACTTGCCACTAAAAGAGGAGAAACCTCACTGAGGATAGATTCCTTAGGTGAGTTTCCACAAACCTATAAATTAAAATAGTTTCTGCTTCATATTGACTTAATTACTTAAACCCTTAATTGTCACCCTATTTTTACCATTAAACTTTCCTGTCCCAGTATAACTGCACTTCACTGCCGAAGCACTTTCCTTTGTTCCTGCATCTTCGTTCTTTTCGTCACATAGCGCAAGCCCTTTGCTCCGAATGCAGAGCGCTGAGCGGGTAAGAGCTTTTCTCAGATTTGTTCGCTTCTGTTCATTAAAAACGTGCTATTTACTTTCATTCAGTTAACGTGACCTACTAATTACCTCAACTTTTCTCTCCTCGTGCAGTAAGCATTTGCACATCGCTCCTACTCTTGCTCTGAGTCCAGAATCAGGACGCCTGGAAAACCTGTTCAATCGCTGGCTGAAAGACAAGACAGCACTTGTCTTCCAATTGGCTCAACCTTGAACAAAGGTTCCCGACGCTGCGACAACACCAGCGTCTTTCTTCGACTCGACTTTATCATCGTCAGACTCGCTTGGACGAGCCACATTGAACCTCTTCGCACTGGAGCGTTGAATCCTGCCTGAGCACGGTGTACCTATCTATTTCATTCCTGTTTGTCAGCCCAGTGCAGTAACATTAAAGAATTTAAACCTGCAGTGCGTATGTTATTCACAGTAGAAACATATGACAACTTCGAAGTATTTTTTCCACAAGTTCTTCATTTTCTGTTCGAGTAGTTTGTATCGTACGTTAGACAATTAAGAAAGTGGCTTCTTCCAATCATAGACTGCAGTAGAATTTAAAAAAGGTGATCTACAGTTGAGTCTCTTTTTTTGAGCAAATTATGAAGGTTGGTTTGAATTATAACATTCCGATTTAGTGAATGGAGAATAATCGGAGGGTTTTTGAGAGGAATTTGAGTGAGTCTTTTTGACAATATACAGTATATTGGGGGTATGCAAAAATGCTGAAGATTCAAATAATCATTCATGCTAGCATTGGCACACCAGTGGGTGTTTGGTTGTCGCAGTGTGATAGGGGGGGAACTGAATGGGTTTGTAAGAAGTATAAGAAAGCAATTAAAAGACTAAAAAAGAGAATTTTGATTGTTTAAATGAAAACGGAGCATGAGAGTGTGATTTGAGATGTTAACATGATATGCGTGTAATAATGTTCAGAAAGTAGAAATGTTTCGTGATGGAAGTTTAAGAAGTCAGCATCTGCTTGCAATAAATGAGAGCAGGTGCACATGGAGGTGGAATAAAAGGAATATTAAATTAAGCATCCAATGTGAAAGAAGTGAAAGAGACTGTATCACAGGTGATTTTAGAATGCAGTATGAGCATGAAAGTGAGATCCTCATGAATACTGTGTTTGAGAACTATTTTTTATGAAATATATTAAATATGTTATTATTAATGTCATAATACAGTTGGAAATATATTTTCAACTTTCATTGGCGGTTTTTTCTACAAAGCCTGATGTATTGAACGTGATTCTAGTATGAGCTATCTTCTAGGGATGAATGACGACAAAGTTGTTTCAGCGAAAATGTTCGTATGAATGTGTGGAATATGAGACGATGACTGCGAACACTAAGTTACATAGCCAAATTACCTGCAGTGTATTATGGTCTATTTTGAAAATCTGGGTCTAATGATTAAACCTCATAATTCTGAAGCAAGCTATGACCCATGATGACCTCTGAGAAATTCCCCTGAAGCTGTTCGGTTGATGGGCAAAATCTCGGAGAAACCATCATGCTGTGTTTCTTAGAGGGAACTGTATGCCGTAATAAAGGTCCTATTACTCTCGGCCTTCATTTTCAAGGTCAAGTTCAAGTGCAGTAACACGCTGCCGGAAGTGTGACCCTGAATATTTTGAATAGATTGAATACAAATGCCTCTGTTGTGTAGTAAAATATGCGTCGTTATAATGTGGCACTGGTTTTGTGAGTAAGAGCTCCGGAAGCTGTTCTTGTGTTCCTCCTTTACGAGCTCCGGAAATGTATTGTTATGCGCTCTTGCCTGACTTCCGGACACGGCTGGTTTTAAGAGAAAATCTGTAACCGACGGAGCTCAGTACAAGGAGACGTGCGTACCAGAGTGTTTCCTTACTCCTGCCTTGGTAGTCTAAAGCTAGTGAAACTGTAGTTTGTAGCTACAGCTAAATAAGCCTCATGTTGTGTTGAAAGAAACCACACAACAGCCTCCTTAACTCTTAAGAAGGAGGCGTTTGCAAGTTACATGTATAGAAATAAGGGTGATTCAAGTTTATTATTTAGAAACGTGTTTTTCAGGTGTAGAGGAAAAATTTTCCCTTTGAATCGTTCGGGCATCGTATTTTGGTTCTCACTGAAGCGGTAGAGCGCTGGACCCGCATGGAAGGGGAGGTCGCGTAGCAGGAGCAAACTTGTAGGATCTTAAGTAAATTATACGGAGGTGGCAGCAGGTACGGCTGGAGTGCTGTACTCTGTGCCCTGTGTTGTTCCCTATGGAGTTAACTCATTGAATGGCAAGCTGCTTTGTAGCTGCCACGTTCCCATGTTTTTCTCTGGCATTTTCTTCCGGAAAATTTCCTATTTTCCAAGTGAGTGAGTGTCTGCGAGGCTGTGATTAAGTCAAGGCTCATTCATCAAAACTTGCATAGTATTGTTATTCTGAAGCCTCATTAACATTTCCTCATTGCTGTGCAAAGTTCATTGCTGTGCAAAGGGGCTAACATTGCATTGCTAAAGTGAACCACGTAGTTATTAAGGACAGCGTCCACCCAGAAATTGGAAAATTTTTGGGAAAATAGATTTTAGCTGCTATAGGAGGTGAAAAAGGTCAGGGACATCCTGTGAAAAAATCAGGTTCGTACGTTTGCTCGTTCGCCCGCTACGGGATTTGCAGTATGGGGGGGGAGGGGAGGAGGGAGGTGGTATTTCATCTTGTTACACCCAATTTCTGCTGCTTCTTCACGGCGCGAAGCTTCTTCACGGCGCGTTGCTATATCATCTTCTATGTCTATTTATCACTGTTTAATGATTCCAAGGTTCATAGCTGACCCCACAAATAATAACGAAGAAAAATTGAGATTGTTTATGTTTACATATTTTGCCTTTTGTAGAGGTTCGGAATATGGGGTTTCAAAATGCATCTTCTCCTACAGTTTTTAAGCTACAGTAATGATCTTAGTATCATTAGATGCGAAAAAGCCTGTAAATTATGATGTGTAAAGAGTGATTTCTAAATTTGTCACGATCAAAAGTTGTAACAGTACAAATGAAAATTTTTCCAAAAAAATGATGGCACCTCGAAAAATGTTTTTCCTAATTTTAATTATGACTTTAGAGATTTTCTGTTCACACCTCATAATCTACACAATATACCACATCCAATGACACTAAAATCATCACTGTAGGTTAAAAACTGTGGGAGAAGATGCATTTTAAAAATCCCTCCCAAAATTCCGTTTTCTATGAATTTTTCGTTTTCTTTGAAGAAAATTGAATTTTTTCATTGAAGACAAACGATTCTTAATTGCATTTCCTATCAGTGTACCAAATTTCATTGCTTTAGATTTAATGGTAATCCAATGAACATCAACTTTACATCTACTACTGCTTGTCCATTACGCGCACTGTCTAGTAGAGGATGAAAGTCTTCAGGTGCGTTACGGATTTGATAATCATTTCCTAGCCGCATTCAATAAGTCAATTGGTTATTGATTAGTTTTTATACTTGACACTCATTCGGAGTACCTCGCCCCGACGCTGTCTTACTCTACGTTTGTGTTGCCTACTTCGCTCCCAATTGGAGACTTTTGAATTATTTATGTTATGAGACAACTTGCTCACTGAACTTGGTTAATTGTACAATTATTGCAATGTAACAATATTTGCATACATAAATTACATGAACACTCTTAATGCTTAAAAATGTTATTGCTGGACTAATTGGTCCCTTTTAAAATATCAACTTATTAAATTTTTTCGCCTGCCCTCACTAAGCTAGGAAATTTCAAAGTTTTGGGAATTATCCTGTTGACCGTGAAGTTCTCTTTCTTGGCGTTGATAGAGACGTATAAACTTGATAACATTAAATTGTGTTCTCGAACCTTTGTTCTACCGCTGCTTTATTGATAGAACGTTTAATCAGATAAAAAATACAGTGTGCTGTGGAAATAGGACACATTGTTGAAAAAACATGATTGTGTTGTTTTCTTTTAACACAAAATGCACATCTCTTTTACTCTGGTTTCAATGCAGCTGAGAAAGCCCAACGGAATAGAGTCTAAATGCAGCACATTTCATCTCTAATCAGAACTTAACTGTCATCATAGTGCACCTTGAATTAATTCAACTACCACAGTGCGCATGTCGTAGTTGATGACTAACAAGTTCACGCAGACATTGAAGTAAAGAGAAGAAAATATCCGTTCTGCGCTCAAAAAATTGTTCTCTGAGATGCGCGATGCAGCGTCGTTTTACAATTGTTGATAGCCTCCTCTGTGGTGGAACTCGTGATTATTTTCCTTTTTTTGAGGTTAAATCTTCGGTAAATTACAAAAAAAGCAAAAAAACTGGAATGGGACTGGTTATTTTCTTGTTCAGAACGTGAGAGCTACGAAGCTTCAGTTGTGGGGATTCATTTGTTGGGAGAGAATGTCTTCTTTGGTCAACATATTTTGTTTTAATTTTGCATTCATTACATCATTACAGACGGTGAAGAATGACTGATAATGTTAAAGAAACTGCTGGTTAGGAGAAGGCAGTAAAATTCGCATCTCTTTCCAGAATAAAGGTTCTCGTCAATTTCTTTAATCTGCATTCAAAACCAACTAAATCGATTTATGCACACCAACAATCCTTAACTAACCATACGGGCATGCCTACTTGACAAATGTCTAGATGATGGGTTGTCACCGTCAACACTGTGGTTTCACTATCAGCATGAAACTAAATTAAACATTCCTGCACGTTGATTTCGACGTATTTGGTTTTGAATTCCTATATAACCACAATTATTTCTCCCAACTTTGAGCAACATGCCAGGATGAAAAAACATAAATCCTACTTTAACTGCTCACACTTCGGCGTAGACTGAAATATTTTTGTTTGTTCATGCTCGTCATAGCCGTGTGGTTTAAGGACCTGCCCTTCCGTGAAGGCATCGAGGGTTCGAATTCCGGCTCTGGGTGGCGATTTTCTCCGTTGGGTATAGGGGAAAAATTCAAAGCACAATACCCCACTCTACCCAGATGTCTGAAATGAGTACCGGTCTTGGCCGGGGAAAAGCTTCATGTCGTTCTGGTGTTAGTTATAAGGCATTTGGAAAACCAATGTATCAGGCTTGAATTGGAAATAAAGCATTCTTAGATGCCGATGTTTGTTTGTTTTGCAATACGTGCAGGGATGTTTTTCACTGCTTTGGTGAATGTTTTTAAAAGTAGGTGACAGTTTATTATGTCCCTCAGCGATGTTGAATGAGTGTTGAAATGATTATTTTTGAACTTAAAATTTTATGAGATTATAGTTATGCGAAAGCTTAAAGGTATTCTCATTACTTCATGATGAGAGTTTTTACATGAGAATTTCCTAACATTACTTCAATTACTAGATTTTTCAATAATTTTTAATTAAATTAATTAAAATCAGAATCCTTTTAATTGGCTTCAGTTATTCTAATAATTGATAACAAAGTTACAGAAGTAGAATCCTCCTATAAATGATTTTAATTACTAGGTATTCTCATAAAACGTAACATGAGTAATTACCGCGTAAAATGACTTATGTCATTCGTTAAGGAATTTGTAACAAAAATCAACAGATCTTTTCGACACGGCACCCATCTCTCTGACCCATTTTTTTGTATCGAATTCTTGATTTCAAAATTTGTGTATTTATTGGGATCACGATTTTTTCTGTAGATTTAAATCGCAATAGAAATTTACAAGTCGTCTAAATTGAAAAGTGGTCATAAATAAAACTTCATTATTCAATTGTGAACAGGTTAAGGAAATAATGTCTAAAATTAAATTATGAGTTTTGTTATGTTGTACCATCATAGTAAGATTATAATGTCTGTTAAGTCGTGTTTTCCTGCAAGAAAATTATTTTTGAATATGAATGAGAGTACGAGAAAAATCGTGTGAAATATTTACTTGTGAAAAGGACTCTCAGAGCATTCCTTCATCATCTGCTAAGAAAATATAAGAAATGGTCATCCGTAAAACAATAGAATGAACTAGAATTAGAGAATACAAGAGAGAAACTAGAATTATAGAATTAGGAAATAAAATGTAAAAAATTTGATGGTTCTGTCATGCGTAAAAACTGTTTTACTGGTTCAAGTAGTAGCTTTTAAAGTTTTTAGATCTACATTTTCACTAGTTTTTTGACCTACGCTAAATTTGATCAGAACTTTGTGGAGTCGGGCTTACAAGGCCTGCGGCTCAAATAAGCTATTAAAAGATGAATTTGTTTCTCTGAAATTTTACTTTTGCAAAAATGGTTTTTCATCATTTATCATTGAGTAAATTTTTCTACGAAAAATTAAACAGTTCAGTAATTCAGATCCAACGGTTACCTGCTCTCACGCGTTCTCTTTTCTACATTTTTGTTCTCAGTCGGAGGAAGGGAAAACAATTCGTCTTTGATTGGGAAATATTTCGTCGGACAAAGTTGTAAAGTTATTTTTGTTTGTCAGTTTAAAATTGGTTCATTCTTTTGCTTCAGATATATTCTTCCTGCTACGGTGCAGGCATCCTCGATAAATAAAAGCAGTTGTGCACTATGTGCATCTGAGTAGGTAGGCATAACTCCCATTACTCTAGGCTGCCGGACTGCCGAGCATCGTTAACGAGGAATAAACAGCTCTGGCGATTGAATGTTATACAACTTCAATGTATTTGTTAATATGCTGTCCATGGCAACAAATAAATGACGCAGGAATTTGTTTTTCAATAAAAAAAGGTACATCGCATCTTTTGCTTTAGTTCGTTAAAGATGTTGCTATAGGTTGATTATTAGAAAAGTTTGTCTCTGAATATCCGTAAAACTAGAGTTCTTGACAGCTAAAATTGATGACGAATTCTACCTGAATGTTTTAAAATGAGATTAGGAATTTTTTATTGTGGGTTAGAACAATACGCTATTTTCGTTTAAAAACACATTCAGAACGTCATCATTGGACCCAATGATGATACAGCGTGCTTTATGATATATATAAGGGAAATAACGGAATTTTTCCATCAATTTATAAACAAGCAGGAGATAATGGCAAGTGCAGTAAAATTAATCGCCCAACCAATACAACTAAGGGAAGAAATCATATGTAAAATTGAAAGGGATGGCTATAAATAAAACAACAGATATCAAATAACAGATTCAAGGTTCAGCAATACCATGGATGTAACTGTTACTAAACATGCACGTTAAATCGTCTAAAGGTACGTTTAAAGTAAAAATTAAGTTCAGAAGGGGTTGGTATGTTTGATAAAAATAAGAGCAACTGTCGATTGCCTAATGAGAGTTGGCTAAAAACCAAAATAGCGTCGGATCTCAGATGGACTCTTGTAGCTCTTGTAAAATTAGCATTTACATTAGCACAGAGCAACTTTACTAGAATTGCTCACCTTATATAAGCGCTGCTGTGCGTTAACAGGAGAAAGATCATAAGAGTATTTTCAAATGTCTCTTTTTCGGAGTTTTTAAGTTATCAGTTTAATATTTCACTGGTTTACATTTTTTAAATCCAGAAAATGCGGTTTGGTATAACGAAGACTTGGTACGTATGACTGAGCGGTTCAAAATATTCCGTGAAGATGTGAACGATCCTAAATCAATTCTTGTATTCAGGTCAATATTCAATTCGAATATTCAGTTAAGGTTCGAAATCAGTTAAACAGGGTGTCTACTAAAAAAGTAGCCGGTTTAAAGCTGTTGTAGTTTGTAGAATATAAGTGCTAGAAGGCTGAAATAGGTTTTCTTGAAAAGAGCAGGATCGCGATCTTTGTCCACGTTGGCGGCCATCCAGAGTAAATTGCTAGGACCGAGTCCTTCGTTCCCCGCTGTAAGTCGAGGAAGAAGCGCGCTGAGCAGTCGTCGCTGCGCTTGAATTCAGGCAGCTCTTTTGAGTGTAGAGAAAAAAATTCTAGGGGAGGGCAAGTAAACGAAATGAGTGACAAAGCAGAATGCATGGTACGAGTTACTTCAAAATATGTTCATTCCGGGGTTTACAGAAAAGGGAACATATTCATGCCGATAAAGTAGTGTTACTCTAAGTACTTTGGGATCTTGATGGAATACTTTAACAACATTTCAAGCACCCATAGATATTAATAGATCAAATGGGCTTTTCTACAGGGTGAAATAGACAACATACCATTGACAGAACATAAAGACTGACAGCTCAATTTCTGCTTCTGGCAATGACTTTGAGACGAGTATGACGTTTGGCATAGTTATATAGATTGAAAGATATGGGTTGGAAAAACAATGTGTGTACTAAGGCAGGATATATATACTACGAGGTTGATTCATTACTCAGTACGATGGAAATACCTAAAGCCAAAGTCTTCACTCAAAGTAATAATGAATCTTTAATATTATAGAAATACAAGGAGGGCCAAAATAAGTCACCCCATTGTAATATGCCTTTTTTATGCAGATTGCGGCCAATGTGAAATCTGTTTTGACATTTGTGAAGTTGACAGATGTAAATTTCAAGTGAACAAGCCATGGAGCGATACACTCCCCAAGAACGCGGAATAATCGTGTCTATTTTTTTACGTAACAATTCTTCTGTGGTGTTGGCGCAGCGAGAATTCAGGCGCCGATTCCCCGGTCGTCCGGCACCGACCGGGCAAACACTGCGCCGTTTGGTCGCCAGCCTTCAAGAGTATGGAACCACACGAGACGTTGCCAAGAGTGGCCAGCCCCGGTGGCACCCACGTCAAGTTCGCACATTTTCATGTACGTGTGTTGCAGCGTCCGTGTGCGTGAAGGATGCGTCTTA
>JACJUY010001426.1:98918-115888 GCA_014220935.1 Platorchestia sp. MABIK | reverse complement strand
TGTGGCAGCTGTTGAAATGCGCATAGTAGTGATTCTGGGTGGTGGTGACGAGCCGTACACGGACTGGTGCACGCACACTCAGAATGTGCGAACTTGACGTGGGTGCGCCCCGGTGCGCCCGTTCTGCCGAGAATATCGTCGCTGTTGCTGCGGATGTCGAGCTGTCGCCAGAAACATCGAGCAGACGCCATGCCTCGCAATTAGCCATCAGCCAGTTGTCCCTAAGGCAAATTTTGGTGAAACACCTGCACATGTTCCCGTACAAAGTCCAGTCCGTGCATCAGCTGCTGCCTGTCGACCGCCAAAAGCGTGTAACCTACGCCCAAGCCATCCTCAATCTCGAGCATGAAGTGGACGATTTTTCGATCAAAATCATAATGAGCGATGAGGCTCATTTCCACCTCAGAAGGTAAGTGAACAAGCAAAACTACCTCTTCTGGGGCACCGAAAATCCCCGAGTGATGCACGAGAAGCCATTACACCCGCTGAAAGTGACTGCATGGTGCGCTGTTCACGCTGGAGGAGTCATCGGGCGATATTTTTTCGAGGACGCCACTGGTCAAACGACAACAGTGGACGGTGCGCTTTATAGGGACATGTTAACCGTTTTTTTTCTACCAAAATTGAACGAATTAGGACTGAAGGACATGTGGTTCCAACAGGACGGAGCAACGGCACACAGTGCGCGAGCCACAACCGATTATCTGAAGGCGGCGTTCCCGGGTCGCCTAATTTCTCGTTTTGGCGATTTGGACTGGCCCTCAAGATCGCCCGATTTGACCGTTCCAGACTTTTTTCTGGGGGGGGGTTTTTGAAGTCCCGTGTGTATGTGAACAAGCCCGAGACCCTGGAAGCACTTAAGGACAACATTCGACACGAGTGCGAGAATCTGTCGCCCGAAGTTCTCGCCGAAGTGATGAAAATTGTCATAAAACGAGCCCGTATAGCAATCAATTGTGGCGGCGTTCACTTGGCCGATATCATCTTCTCACCTTAAACAATATAATTGTAAAGGTTCAAATAAACATGTTAAAAAACAGAATCGAGATTTTTCATTTCTAAGTAAAATTAGAGCCAAACAACATCGGATGACTTCATTTGGCCCACCCTGTAGTATGAAGGAAGCACTATCCATTACGAAAAAACGACTGCATCGTACCTGCTACAGTACTCACAAAGAACAGTTCACTTATAATGATACAATTTTACAATACGAAGCAATGGCTTGGAACGATCTTATTTAGCACTGTAGCTGCAGTTATTATTCACTTCAAACATTGGGAGCGTCAGACTCGATGCTCAGCCAGCAAGGTCCCGGTTTGATACTTGAGTAGTGCCCACTGTCTCTAAACTGTGATATTGAATCGCTTTTTCTTCAACTCTGCCATGAGATGCTTGATTAAAGTTACAAATGTCAGGGGCTTATTTTTGATACAACATTTTTGCACTGCTCAGCACTCTAACAGTTCGGATTGTGTTTGCTGGAATGCCTACTTGAACGCTGGAACGAGTACTGAATGACGGCTAGTGAACGTTTATCAAAGCGATAGCTCATCGAAGTGCTCCCATGGAAATTCCCTCTCATGCACATAATACTTTGGAAAACTTTCATTTCGGTAAGGCTGTGACGCGTTGAAGTCAGTAAACGTTCTGATGCTCTATGGAGATCATCACAGTGGATTATTGCAGTGTTCTGAGAATGAGGCGAATTATAACTCGTATGCTTATTTGATCTTTGGATTAGAGAAGTAGACTGGGAACGTAATGGAATGCATCTCTTACGTAAATGATAAGACTACCACCTCTCATTACAAATACTTACGAATTGTCGTCAGTCTGTCTATGTGCCTCAAATAACTGAGCTCAAACTGCAGTGTGAGGGGTGAGCATTCTACAAATTTATCTCATCTGTGAATAAGTGCACTACGAGCAATATCTCACATCAGGAATTTGGTAATGGAGTAAAATAATATTCTTTTCGCGTTATGTGCATCTTAATTATTTGTTTGCGTCAAGCGACTCAATGCACTCTACGGCGAAAGCATCACCTTGGTAAATACATCATTATGACCTCATTACAAGTATTGCAATTTACATGCAATGCAAGCGTTCCCTAATTAGGATGGTTGTTGGTTCTACTACAGCGCCACCGGCCGTGAGTCCATATTTTCTAGATTATTTTGTGCCACCGCTGCTGCATCAGATGTTAGAGTTCAAATTTAACATGACCAGAATTGCGTTCTTTTAGGAATAATTTGAATGAAATATTTGATGAACGACGCCACCAGTCTTCAACGAGACGAATCGTATTGATTGAATTATATGATTCATTTTGTAAACAATGAGATTGAATGATTCGTTTCAATCATCGCTATCAACTTATTATTTTTAGGAAGTGCAGCGAATACATCAATCAACCCGTATTTTCAGAACAATCAGTAATCAGTATTATTTAATTTTCATCAGTATTATTTCATGGATATCGTCTCTTCTTCCCCATTCCTCGCTCTCACTCCAGAATAACAGAGGGAATTGAAAAAAAAATTATAGAAAATTAAGATGTGAAAGAACACTTATTTTATTTTCGGAATTGATGGACGCTGGCAATTATGTATCTCAAAGAGAGAAGCAGTTGAGAGAAGCTTTATTAGGCATGATATTAATAATGAAGACGTCTAGTTACAACTTCAGTTGAGCGCCCATAATGGGAATATGGCAGGATGATCAAATGCCTAGTTAAAATTCCGGAAGTATAATCGAAGCGAGAATTGTCTATTTCCACTGTTATATTACACTTTGAAAATATTACGGAATCATCGCCTGATGGAAATCACATTAAGAAGGAACACCAGCGTATGTGTCAGGGTCAAGCCAGCACTTTGCGCAATCGTCCGCTTTCCGTCGGTAACCGTAGAAGCTAAGCCTTCAGTGTATACGTGACCGAACAAACGCGTTACTACAGTATTGATACTTAACTGATGTAGTGCGACACAATCTAATTAATCATCGATAAATCAAATTCACATCTAATTAATATGAAATAAATATAATTCTGAGTCGTTTAAATTCAGAGAAATAAAAACACATTCCTCATAGCGAAGTGGAAACCGTCAATGACGTGGAAATCCCTTAGCTGTGTGGAGGTGGTGAAGGTGTGGGGTAAAGTGCAGGCATTCAACTGATACCGACCTATATTGGACGGAATAAAAGCTGGGCGGTATTCTTTAGATTATAGATTTTTGATGTGGATTTTCATGAGGGATCGTGGCGTATTGCACAGATGCTTAATTTTTCTTACGAACATACATCTCCCATGAAATACACCTTCTACACCTAAATGAAGCAAAAATTGAATCAAAAATAATGATAGTGATACAGGAGATTTCAATGAGGCCTTCATCACTTTTCTTAAAGAAAGTATTTTCGTTCGTAGATTTTCAACTTGCTGTGACTAAATCAACGGTAATTTTTGAATTCGGACGAATACTTATTGTTACTCTGAGGAAAATTTTCAGTTTAAATGTGAGTAGTAACATATATCTTCAATGTATTAGAGCATTATAAAAAGAGGAAGAAAGAAGTAAATTTTTTAAAGAAAGATTCTCTGTTACAGCACCATTGATATTTGTGATGACACCATTTCAACTTTGTCTTTACTTCTCGATGAAATCGTGGTGCAACTAACTAATTTTGGTGCACAGGTTTCAAATCTGTGCTCAGATTTGTCTCAGCATGCAAAGTTCCTGAGTTAAATAATTATGTAAGTATTACAATCATTACGATCATAAAACTGATTGAGATGTTTCTCGACCTGGGATTGGAATAGAAGACCCAGACAAGATTTTTCTTGTTTCATGTACCGTATAGGAGGTAATGCTCTCCTAATTAGGCTTTCTAAAATGTTTGAGACCATCGCTTATGCGCTTGTGAGTGGATATAGCCTTCTCGCAGTAGGAACCAGCAGATGTCACCCATCATGTTTTCGTTGAAACGTCCATGATAGGTACTTTTCATCCTTGCGATATTTTAGTTGATATCATTTATATAAGATCTAGATGAGAATGAAATAAATGCGTCTCAAGAGACATTGGACAACTTATAACTCGATAAGTCTTTAGCATGTTGTCCATTTGAAAATCATAATTGTTAGCCCTATGATTGCTGAAAAAGTTCTGAACTGCATGGACAAATGAGTTCCATGCTACCAACTGGAATAGAGTCAGTTTATCGATGAACTCACAGTCACGAATCGTTTCTCTGATCCCGGGTCCTACAAAAATGCTGGTTTTACGTTGAGCATCAGTTTTGTTTACAGCAATTTTTTTCCTTTGAGATTCTGGAATCCGTCAGAATTATGGTCCCATGACTTAACAAAATTCTTAATAAGCTAAACTTAATATTATAGGGTGTGAAATAGATCTTCTGTGGATGTAGCGAAAGTGTGAGTTGCACATTCTTTGACTAACGAAGTAATTTTCTCATCAGGGGCACTTTTGAGAACGTAATGATTCCTATCGTCAAGGCTGTTCTGTAGACAGGAAAACACATACTCATTGAATATCTTAGTTGTAGAGGTAAAAAATTTCTCTCATATTATATTACTACATATATTCCACTTATGATGGTAGAAATGAACACCTACAAAAATAAATTTCATTGAGTCATATGTCTCTATCATCCCAATTATGTATATGTGCGACAGGAATTGAAGTTTTTTGCGTTTGTGTAGCAACACAACTTCAGGGCTAGTAGTGCATGCGCCGATGAATCGTCTCGATTCATTAGGTTGATACTTGTTTGCTAGCTGATTAATGAGGCCATCTACATCACTATATAAAAAGTATCAAATTAGGTTGTACGATTCGACATAGCTTTAAAATGAAGGTAATAGCAGAGACTATTGATTTAAAAGACATTTTTGTTGAAAAACGAACGTTTCGACCCCTAAGGTCATCATCAGCTGATGTCTGAAAAAATACACGGAAAAATATACATTTATGAATTGAAGAAAAACTACACAAAAAAAATATAACAGTAAAATGTTAAACTGAAGCTATTTTTAAGGGGTGGGAGGATTGCATATCGTTTACATCGGGTTTTAAGCGGCTAATGAAGAGGGATTCGATTATACGTAAATCAGTGATTGAGTTAGCAGAACTTAAGATGGAAAAGTTTTGCTGCAGAACTGGAGATTTACACTGATCTGAATGAATTCGTATAGCTGAGTGAGGTGGCTTGCTTAGTGGATTACCGGTTCTGAAGCTCCTACCAATATGCTCAAATACTCTACATCTTAGTGCGCGCGTGGTTGAACCAACGTACACAGATCCACACAGTGGGCAACAATATTTATACGCAATAGATGAGAGCATAGACATAGGCAGTTTAACCTTGAATGAAAACAATTTTAGAATCGGTACTCTGTTTTCTTTCAAGGATAAACTGCCTATGTCTATGCTCTCATCTATTGTGCATATTGTTGCCCACTGTGTGGATCTGTGTACGTTGGGTCAACCACGCGTGCACTAAGATGTAGAGTATTTGAGCATATTGGTAGGAGCTTCAGAACCGGTAATCCACTAAGCAAGCCACCTCACTCAGCTATACGAATTCATTCAGATCAGTGTAAATCTCCAGTTCTGCAGCAAAACTTTTCCATCTTAAGTTCTGCTAACTCAGTCACTGGTTTACGTATTATCGAATCCCTCTTCATTAGCCGCTTAAAACCCGATCTAAACGATATGCAATCGTCCCACCCCTTAAAAATAGGTTCAGTTTAACATTTTACCTTTAAATTTTTTTTGTGTAGTTTTTCTTCAATTCATAAATGTATGTTTTTCCGTGTATTTTTTCAGACATCCGCTGATGATAACCTTAGGGGTCGAAACGTTTGTTTTTTAACAAAAATGTCTTTTAAATCAATAGTCTTTGCTATTACCTTCACTATATAAAAAACTTACCCTCTTCATAGAAGGCAGCTATAGCCTCATTGCGCTTGCGGGAAGTTAACAACATTTTTGTGCCCTCCTCTAGAAAATTTCCCTGCTGTAGTCTGGAGTCCAACAGTTCTTCAGTCTCTTATGACAATGACAAATTCCTCATGAAATCCCTCAATCTGTCTTGATTTATAATCTGTATTTTAAATGTCCCTGATTCACCCACGTATATTACATCATCATGTTTTCTTCCTCTTCAGGCGAAAAATCATCTTCCGCAACATCACTAGCTGATGAAGGTAGAGAGATTGGTATTTCCATATTATGGGGTACTGATATCATAGGTAACTCACAATTTGAATGCACAATTTTTGACTCACTTTTTTTTCAGAATTCTTCAAAGTTTGTCGTACAAAAGTAGCAATAGAAACGTGACTTGTCAGGTCGCGTAACATTATCGGTACAGCAAAAGACACACCCTTCCGTTTGCCATTTAACCACTATGTGAGACTCGTATAACACGCAATGCAAGATTTACGAGAGGCTCAGTGCTTATCTTGATCTCCAGCCTCACGCACAGCCTGATGAGTCATTGACAGTGGTAGGTGTTCGGATCGTAAGTCCAAACTTCCGATCTTCCGATCACGATTGATCTTCCACATCGGGATCGGACTTGAAGATCGGAACCTCCCGGTGGAAAAGATCGGAAGTGGGTGAATCGCTCTTGCAAAATGTAAGTCCGATACCTGTCCAGGCCGTAGCGGAAAAAATTAAAACAAAACGAAGACTACCAATCCGTCTCGCGTAGATGTCATTTCTTCTTGTACGCAGCTTCAAAAACAGTTACTGTTTTTGAAGCTGCGTACCAGTCGGTCTGCTGCTCTAGAAGTGTCAATACGCATGTACGACCTCTCGAGTTTTAGTACTCCAGTGCTATATCTGTTTCAGTGTTTCTTCAATTTTCCCACTGTTTTCGGTGATTAAATCATATTGGACGTTTGAAGCCTTAATAGTGAACAAAGTGATCATATATTGAACGTATTTTGCAGCAATATTGTCTTTTATGCAAATTATGCGTAGAAATATATTAATGTTGATCAATATTTCAAAGAATTATGAATTACATTTATATTTTACAGGCTCAAATGAAAAGTGAAATTTCGTTGTTTCACAGTTCTATTTCGCTGTTACATCAAGATAATGAGTAGATATCCAATGATTCTTATCTAGCCAAAGCAAACGTAGAAAGATTCTTGACTCCCTTGACCAGCGGCAGCACTAGGGTCAGAAATGCAAGCGGCGAGAACCAGCGAAGACAGTGAGGCTGACATGAGCGACATCCACAACCAGACGGTGGACACGGCGGGGGACTTGAAACCTTAGGATCGGAAAATCGGAAGTTCGGGATCGCTTTAATTTTTTGTCGGCGGGATCGAAGGTCGTATTCGGGATTAGCCATTGACCGGGATTCAGGATTCAAAGTTCGGGATCGGACTAATATTTTGAGGATCAATGCCCATCACTGATCACTGAAGAACATGCTTATAACTCGGAAACATGACGTGATAGAACAATTCTAATGATTCTAGTTTAGTAAGTTCGTGTTAGTATGATTCATTCTCCTCTACCAGAGTAGCAAAATTTTTGTTGAATAGCGTCAGTATTCGCTCAGTTTTTACCACATTTTTTGTATTGCGACTCCTGCAGTCTACACCTTTTTCACTTCAAATTAATCCAAGTCAAGTTCAATTTAATCCGAGTCAAGTTCAATTGAATCCAAGTCAGGTTCAATTTAATCCAAGTCAAGTTCAATTTAATCTAAGTCAAATTCAAATAAATCCAAATCAAATTCAAATTAATCCAAGTCAAGTTCAATGTAATCCGAGTCCAATTCAAATTAATCACAGTCAAATTTTACATATATATATATGAATACATTTGGATTTATGTATGTTTTGTTGTCTTCCGTAATACAGGTTTTTAAAATAATTTTAAAGAAGCCTATTTCAGTATCTTATGTACCGATGTCTCTAATATAGGAACATGGAAGAAAAGTGTTTCTCATTGAATTTGGATCAGCGCTTCCCTCATGATGGATCTCTACAACCAATCAACGGACTATGAAACAAGTGAAGATGAACAAGAAAATATACGCCCAGGAGTAAGAAGAGGAGTAAAGAGAGGAAAATACAAGAAAACACGAGAAGAAAAATGCAGAGTGAAAGATGCTGCATTGAAAGATGAAGATCAGAGAGCAGTGGCAACATTTTTCTTGCTAATGCAGGAATGTATCTGTGTAGTAATGTACTCAGATAAATTGTAATCAAACGGAATCGTACATTAGTACTCAGTGAATTGCATTTGTATATTTTTTAAAGATTAAATATACACATCGTCCGGTTGTCATCTTTTGTACTTGCATGTCTATGATTTCACATATATGTGTGATAAAGTGGAATTTCACGTACATAAATATCTATAAGTGTAAAGAAATCCTCGAAACTATGTGTACGTCTAACGTAAAATAACCTTTTGAACATAAATATTCGAATATATGCTCACTGTCATCAAGGTAGAATTTTAAAACAATTTGATTGTGTAGTTTAATACAAAGTTTATATAATTGACTTGCATCTTTTACACCGCTCAAAGATCTGAGTCACACTCTGCCTCCTGATACTGGATACTTACCACATTTTACGACAGCTTGTATCTATGTTGCAAAAATTTCATGTATTCCTTGCTGAAAGGAAAAACGACTTTCTTTCTCCTCACATTCAATAGATATATATTTAACACAAAAAATCTCAAATTAACAAGTGATTATGTCAATTTTTCACTCAACTTAAGGTTCGATTAATTTGAACTTGACTTGGATTGAATTGAACTTGACTTGGATTAATTTAAACTTGACTTGGATTAATTTGAACTTGACTTGGATTAAATTGAACATGACTTGGATTAATTTAAACTTGACTTGGATTAATTTAAACTTGACTTGGATTGAATTGAACTTGACTTGGATTAATTTGAACTTGACTTGGATTGAATTGAACTTGACTTGGATTAATTTGAACTTGACTGAGATAAAATTGAACTTGACTTGGATTAATTTGAAGTGAAAAAGGTGAAGTCTGGAAGACATGCCTCAAAACCGTCCAATGAACTTTATCGATAAAATTGTGTACCAAGGCAAATTCAAGATAACCAATCACGCAGTTGCTCTATAATAAATAATGACTTTTACGAATAAAAGAATAATTCTGCCTTCAGAGTGCTGACATGCGTTCTTCTCTCCCTACTTTTCTCTGAGTTATATCGGTGTTATGAAATTTCTTTCATTCAAAATTACGAATAAAAACTAAATAGAGGGAATTATGTCTTAATTATTGTCTAGCGTTCATTTCAGATTTGATGAAATGCTCTTTTGATTTGAAGCGCTCAGCTGGGAAAAAAGCTCCCTCAGAGTGTGAAAATTCATTAACAGAGAATAAATTCAGAGCGAGTGTGTCACGCCATTTAGATCTCCGGCATTGTTAATTACATACTTTATTATTTCGTTGTTCTACAATGCCAAACAGTTAAATTAAAAATTACCCGTAACCCTTGAAATTCCTCACTCTTACTTTAAGGTGAGTGTTCAAAATTCTCTGAAGCTGAACGTTCTTTGTTTGTGTTATCGTACAGTATACTTACAAGCTTCGCTAGCATTATCATTTCTGTCTTTAAATATCACTTTTCTAAATAAACCTACTACAAAAACTGCACAATTAGTCTCTTTAGATCTGCATAGATTATCATAAAGTCACAAATATTCCAGATTTTCGCTGCAATCTTCTTTGAGTTTTATGTTCAATAGACATTTCAGCCCAGTTCTTTTAAAATGATACCAATACCCAAGATCTCAGTATTCAAGATGCAAAATATGCAGAGCACAGTACACAGTGCCGCTGTGTAGGGACGCTGCCGTTTATAATGATGGGCAAATTGTTTTCCCTTCGCCAACGGCAGGGACCAGCGCGGTGCCCACAGTATCAACTCTTCTTTCTTCGTCATGATATAATTAGTTAAAAAATGAACAAAAATTTTTTCCGTCTTCAGGAAACTGATTTCCTCTCTGCCAACCACAGATGTGAAATGGGGTGGACGGCATCAGTGACAGAAATAAAATTTGAATTATACCTTTGAATTCAGTGCTCCATCCAGCGCAGCAAAGTATGAGAATTTATGAATATTAATTCTCACGCGTTTACCCGTATTATTTTACTTCCTGGTACGTGAATTTTTGTATATAACTATATCTATATATTAATACGCTTACGACTATGTGCTCCACACCTCAACTATTGCGGTATCTGGGATACGGGTTGGCTCGCGTCGGGTCGCGTTACATTCGAGGGAGAGTGAGGGTGAGAAGGAAGAGAGAGAGAAAGGGAGAGAGGCAGAGTGGGAGATGAAAATTGTTAAATGTTTTGAAATTTTTGTAAAAGTTTTAATTTTTGAATTTGTTAGGATAGGATAGGTTAGGAGAGGATAGGTTAGTATATGGTATGTTAGGATGGGTTAGGTTAGAATATGTTATGTTAAATTTGGTTAGATAATGTTGACCGAATTTTTTCACGTGTCCATTAGCCTAACGATGACATCGGTTAAAGTTAGGTTAGGATAGGATAGGTTAGGTTAAGTTAAGTTAGGTTAGGTTAGGTTAGGATAGGTTAGGATATGTTAGGTTTGGATAGATTTGGTTAGCATAGGTTAAGAAAAGATAGGTTAGAATGTGTTAGGACAAGGTACGTTAGAATATGTTAGGTTAAGATAGGTTAGGTCAGAATATGTTATTTTAAACATCATTAAGTAATATTGACCGAATTTTTTCACGGGTCCACCTAGCTCATCGATGACATTGTCCATGGAATTTCCACGTGACCATGTAGTATGAAGAATTGTCGCTAAATGATTATTTTTAATATAGATGAATAAATTTTATTCATATTTGTTACTTTCAGAAGTTATCAATCTGTCATTGGGTTTTCATTTCATCTCATGTACCAATGTCTATTAAAGGGTATTCAAAAAAAAGCTAACCTCACTTCTTAATGATAATGAAATTGAAATAGCAAACCGATTTTAACACACTTGATCTCATTCGATACCGAAACTAATTCTTATCACATCACTAGCTGTAAACATGATACGGGTATCTTGTGAAATGTATAATATTCTGCTCTGTAATTTCTAGAAAAATTAATCCAATCCCTCTATGGTTCAAGTAACAACGGAGCGTCGAATATCTATGGTGAACAGTACATTCAAACAAAACACAAGAAGGTACAAACAAGTGACCCAGTTAATTTCATGAACCTTTCCTGGTAGCTAATCTCCTACTAAACTATCCATTTATCGCAGTGAGCGCATTTTTTGAAATGAAAGAACTATGCTCAATTAGAAAAGGGCTAAACGTGGGAGAAAAAGGAACTGCAGGAATTTAAGAAAGTTTTATTTTGATTTCCCCAATAATTAAAAAAATCTTAAAATTTGGTGCTAAAGAAATAATTTAAATACGTCCTGTATAACCATCAGTCGAATAATTCGAAAAGAATTGAAGTTTCACACCTACAAAATCAAACCTCAACGTCAACTCACTAAACAAGGCTGTTTTGATTACTGGGTTTTGAATACAAAAATATTTCGTCATTTGGAAAAATTTAAAAGTACATGATAGGGAATCAATTTCTGCACCTAATTAGGCCAAGAATGATAAAATTTACTCATTATTTTAATTTAATAGGTTTTAAAAGTAAGGTATACATATTTGTGAAACTTCCTGCATACTATTGAAAACATTGGGTGAATGATAAACTTGAAATGCACCAAGTGTTTTGATTGTCACTTTGTTATCGCTAGCTTTCCATAAATTACGAACCAACTCATTTTTGCGTTTTCAAATTCGGACTTATTTCCGCGTACACGAGCAACACCTATGATACTATAATGAAGTAAAATGGAGTTTTTAATCATATAGTAAAATACGGGAAAAATATAGATTTTGACCACAACATTCGTGTAACGCTCTGAGACTAACAAGCATTCAATGAATTTTCAAAAATAAGTCAGGTGTTTCAGCAAATATAATTAGCTAATTGGCTTAATGCTTCAAAAAGAGCTATTCCGCTGCCTCTGTGAGCGTTTAATGTTTCTGCATCCCATAATATAAATGAGCAAGTAAAACAAAAACAATTGTTTCCCAGAGCCTGGGTTTTGAAAAAATAAATTCCTAGCCCATTATCATACACTGGTATTATGCGCCAGTATTGAAAAAATTTCACTGTTAGCCATTGCTTATTTGTATTAAATTTATGTGTTGTACATTACTTTCATAAATTACGTTTGCCAACTTATTTTCATCTTTTGAAAATCGTTCATGATGGTGCTATTTTGGAGTGTTATTTTCAAATTAGTCATGCGGCAAGTATGTTCACTCGTACTAGTGCACACGACACAAATTAGTCATGCGGCAAGCATGTCCACTCGTACTAGTGCACACGACACATTCCAAAGAACAAATCATTATACAGCAAACCTATTAATTCACAAACACCAAAATTAATTTTCACTCATACTCTCAACAAAATTAGTTATCACTGAGCAATCGCATGCACTCTTGTGTCATTTTCTCCACGTTTTTTTACTGTTTTACACGAGAATAAATATTTGTCGAAATTATTGAAATAATATTTAGTTAATGGATACATTTTCAAACAACGTCAACTGTATTCCTTTGGTCGCAGCTCCGTGATGTTTTCTCACCGAGTTAAAATATTGAGTCCTATGTCTTTACTCGTCACTGAACTTAAGACATCATCGTTTTCTTTGAGTTACGTACATAATAGAGCTACCTTCCTAGATCTAGATTTGTACTGTAAAAAATTTTTGCTCGTTTAAAGTACAATTTTAATCAAAAATTCAATACTGTACCCGATATTTACACTTGAGCCATTGAGATTCGCACATTCGCTTGTTTATTAATTAAATTATCTGAACGAGCACTAAATTTCCCCGAGAAAATTCATTGTGTTTATAAAAATAAGTTTGTTTGAAGACTCGATCTTGACTCGAGGACTAACGTTTTTACCCCCTCCTTGGTAAGTTTAAATTACCTTCAGTAGAGGAGCTTCGGTTTCTTCCCTCAAGATTGGTATCTATTTAAAAATTCATTTTTAATTTTGTAATTTTTTATCAGTCATGTTCTGTTCTGTTTTTGAATCCCTACCCTGATTGAACGATTCAGTTCGCTTGAGTGATACGCGACAGGAGAATAACGAGAACGGAGGTCACAGTTTGGTATGAGTTTTATTCGAGTTAAAGACTGGTAGTATGGCAGCTGAGCTCAGCAAATTATTATGAGTCACAGAGTAGCTTGAACCACGAAAGCTTTAAGAGGACGTCAGCCACGTTGTGGTACGGATGCGTTGACACAATTGGTAGCGAGAGCTCGGCTGGTGACGTGTGTTGAGCGAGCTTGGAGTGTTGACTACGCCGGCTCCGTTGCTGCATCAGGATTTCATTGATGAGCGTTGGCTGCACAGTGAGTAACGAAAGTGTGTTACAGCAAAGTCACCGTACTGTACTTGAAACGACTGTAAGACGTGACAGCTCTAGATGGTAGTAAAAGTGCTACACGTTGAGATAAGAGAATGCTATGACTAAAGGCTTATGCTGTTGGCATACGAGGTGGGTAAAAAATTCATTTCGACAGGAAGCGCTGTTAGCATACGAGTGAATTTACAGAGGAACAAATGCCCTACTTCACAGAGAAGGAGCAAGCAATAGGCGCCGTCAGGAAGTGACGAAGTTGCGTGCTCTCGCTAGGCCTGGGCCTTAGCCTTAAAGCCCGTCCACACTATCCATTTTTCTCCCGAATCTTGTGTTTTTCGGCAGTCCGCGAACACGAACACAAACGGAAAGCTGCCAGATTTCGGGGTGTTCGTGTTTTCGAAACTGTTGGGAACTTCCTAACAAAAACTATAGTAGAAACAGCGAACACTCGCTTGTTTATGAATTGTGGATGGTGTTTTTGCTTGTGAATTGCTTGGTTTCTACGTTTTTTTTCTTATTTTATCGATTTAATTGTGTTTTTCTTGCGAATACAGTAAATTGTAGGACTGCATGGATTTGCCAATACTGTAAACTGTAGGACTGTTTTTACCTAAATTAAACACGTAACGGATACAATATTTATTTAATTGATGGCAATTTAATTAAAATGAAAACTAACTGCCAGTGCACTTCGGCTTCACGCCGCCTAAAACGTAGTCAGGATACGATTCAGAGAAGTTAATGTTTTTGTTCACGTTTTGGTGCATTTGTGATTGACGAAAAGTTGGATAGTGTTGATGGGCCGTTAGAGTATTGAGTCATGACTGCGCGGCAGAGAGCGGTGAGGGATTTGTCTCTAGCTATGCCATGGGCAAGTTGTTGTCGTAGTCTATGTAGGTGCGTTAAGCTCGGGCTGCTCTCGCTCTAAGCCCGAGGTTGAGCCTTTCTGGCTTTAGAACGAGATCGGGGTGAGGTGTCTTGGCCTTGAAATCACCACATTGATTACAGAGTGATAAATGAGTGAACAGTGTCAGGTGAACACTGTCAGGTGAACAGTGTCAGGTGAACACTGTCAGGTGAACACTGTCCGGTGAACACTGTCAGGTGAACTCTGTCAGGTGAACACTGTCAGGTGAACACTGTCAGGTGAACACTGTCAGGTGAACACTGTCAGGTGAACACTGTCAGGTGAACACTGTCAGGTGAACACTGTCAGGTGAACTCTGTCAGGTGAACACTGTCAGGTGAACACTGTCAGGTGAACACTGTCAGGTGAACACTGTCAGGTGAACACTGTCAGGTGAACTCTGTCAGGTGAACTCTGTCAGGTGAACTCTGTCAGGTGAACTCTGTCAGGTGAACACTGTCAGGTGAACACTGTCAGGTGAACACTGTCAGGTGAACACTGTCGAGTGAAGAATGAAGCTGTTCGGCAGATTGCTTCTCATGAAGATTTAGCTCTGGGTGTGGTGACGGAGCAGTTCTTCCAACCGTTGGTTTGTTCAGGAGTGGCGTTTCGGTGGGTGACATTTGCACGAGTAGCTCGCACTTCGTGCTGCACAGGAATGTTTAGGTGCCCGGCCATTGGGTAGCACGCGGTTGCAAATCGATACAAGAAGTGCGTACAAAAGTTTGAGGTTTGGTTGCAGGGGCAACAAATGGCCGAGTCACTACATTCCTACCATATTTTACTTGCTTCATTTTTTATTTTTTCAAATCAAAATTTTCTTCCATGTTTCTTTTTCCCATTTTTAAGTTCCCCAAGTTTCGCTTTCATGTCTCCAAAACTTACTTCTTCCGACGATGTTAACCCTGTGGAATTTACGGCGTAATCTGAACTTTCCACTTAGTTTCAAATTGTTCTTAAATTAACGAGCTTTGGCTCGGAGAAAACTTTTCTGCTAACTGAGCTTCCTCTACACATCCTCCCCTTGGGTTGAATGAAAATTTCATCGTCTGGCGCAATTGTAGTTGCGGAGTGATCAACTAAAATGTTCCTGTAGGCCAGTACACGTAGAATGGAACGCGTACCAAATGCTTCTTTCTGCAACACTCTTGATTCAAATACATTTAGAATGTAATTTCACTGCAGTAATGTAGGAGATTGTTAAATATGCCAGTGACGTGTAAGAAATATTTATGTAGCAACCTGAATTAACGTTCAATATTCACAGGTGAGATAAACTTTGAAGTCCAGAATAATGGTCAGCCAAGAGTAGAGAATATGCTTCCCCCTACCGAAGTCACTAGATTCTTTCCTAGGACCTCGTATTTCTGTTTAGAATTCAAAATTTAATCCTTTGCCTTCCTGTGAGATGAAAAGTAAAACTCTTCTGATCCCTTTAAAGTGCAACGTCAAGCTTCTTTCGCTCTCTTCCGAAGGGAAAGTTAAACTCCTTCTCTTGTTTTAATCTCAAAAGTTAGGCTTCTCTTGTTCTTCTTAATTAGGAAAGATGAGCTCTTTTGCTCTTTTGAAATAAGTAGTTAAGCTCTACCACTCTCTTTACAGTGCGAGTTTTATGCTCCTATTCCCTTCTTAAAAAACGAATACAGCGCTTTTTGTTCACTTTAAATGAACAAGTTAAGCTCCTTTCATTATAAAAGACTTTGCTTCAATCAACGCATGTTGGCTCGAACCAAATAAGAAAGACTTGACTGATTTCCTTGTATACGAGTAGTAGCACTCGTGTTGGGAAAGGTAATAGTCGAGTTTTACACCAGGAAGTTGATGAATTTTGCACACTGCCCACAGTTTACGGGTATTTTGGTACAAATGTAGTCAGAATAGCTCAATGATTTGTTGTGTAAAATTAAATTATTATGCTTGGGTCCTTTAAGTAATATTCACTCTATGTATAGAAATAATGAACAGAATTGAAAAAACTTAAAATGCGAATTGAAATTTTAGTGATGATTAGAATCGTTGACTTCTGATTGGAAAGTTCTAGCCTTGTAAGTAAATAGTTCATCCATTAGTTACATGATCCTGTAGATGACTGAATTAGTGACAATGAACGTTAAATAGAATAACATTATACAATTAATTAATGTTTTACAAATAATTTCAACGATCAATTTTTGTATTCTTTATTGGTATGTTTTATTTTTCATCAATTTTCTAGTATTTTCTTTAGTATCTTTCATTAGTATCTTTTATTTTGCATTCTCTATGGTTCGTTTTACTGATTTATTCATCAAGGAAGTAATTTTGTAAATAGGGACAAAAAATTCTCGGATGCCACCTCTTTTGGGTCTAAATTCTTGAAGTAAAACTACTTAGGGACATTACTCCTCGGAACATGTTTCCAACAGGATAAGGCTTCAGTGGGACAAGGCTCCAGTAAGACAAGGCTCCAGTGGGACAAGGCTTCAGTGGGACAAGGCTCCAGTGGGACAAGGCTCCAGTGGGACAAGGCTTCAGTGAGACAAGGCTCCAGT
>JACJUY010001426.1:63326-88013 GCA_014220935.1 Platorchestia sp. MABIK | reverse complement strand
AAAAAATGTTTTAGAGCTGTTTATAAAAGTGGACTTTGAAATCCAGTTAGACCGTTAATGGTTAACCAAGCCAATTGCCATTCCAACAGATATTTCATTATTGTCTTTGCTATTAAAACTTCACTCTTTATGCTGTAGAATTCGATGTTTTTATTCAGCTTTTCATTTATCAATACTGATTCAGCTATTCATTTTTTTACCAATATATTATTTATTTACTGAATTTACAGTTTTAATTTTCCTCAGCGATCACCTTAATCGATTGTTTCAGGAAGAAACATACGTTAAGCGCCATGAAAATACGTGAAAGCTGAAATATCTTTCTCCCTCTCGGGGATGCGCTGTCGAGTTTTCCGTCAGCGCATCTTGGGGACGTCGCGCTCCTCAGGGATATCCCTAGCGAATCACTGCTCTTTCAGCGAGAAGATCTGTAGCTGTGGATGTCCTAGATTTAAAATTAGAAGCAAATACACTGCGCGGCCAAAATGTTTGTCGCATCCTGGTAAAATGTAGATAGATTTTGAACAATTTCGAACAGGTTTCCTCATGAAAAATCTTAGGAAAAAGAAATTGTTGACATTATTGCTGTCTCTGGTAGTCAGTACTGCACCTGCTCTCTCAACGAAAGCAAGCATGAATGGTCTCTCTGGAAAAGCTTGCAAAACACACCGCCGTTTTTGACAAAGGGCAGGTTATAGGTTTGCATTGGGCAGTAAAATCTCCCAAAAAAGTGTGCCCAATGATAGCCCATTACTTAGGAGTGTAAAAAGAATAATTACTCAGTGGGAAAAACATGAAATACAATCATTCAGTGTTGATATTTTAGTGGCGGAACTAAAATTCTTAATACTCGGGAGAGGCATTCTTGGAGCAAAATGAACCGGTGGAAAAGTGTTTAGTAGTTGACCAGCATGTTCAGCAAATGTGCTAAGAAAGTCTGTGCGTGCGCCATGCGCTGAAAACTGAAGGAGATGGATTAAAGAGTTGTGCCGCCACCGGAAGACCGACCTTTGGTCAGTGAGCTAACCGGACGGAACGGCTCCAATATTCAAAAGATAACAGTAAACTAGACTGAAGAGAAATGAAAACATGTCCTATGGTTGGTCGAGTCGAGGATCACTTTGTTCATGAAAGATGCCTGAGTTAAAGTGAGACGGGAAGCCAGTGATGCTTTCTATCGTTCATGTATGTATCAGTCCAACAGTACAGGCTTCCGGGGGCAGGTGTAATGATTTGGAGAGGCTTCAGATGGTCAGTATTAGGTTCGGCAACCTAGTGCTATAATAAAATGAAATCTCAGGATCATTTGAACACCTTATGTGACCAAGTACTCCCGTTGACGATAACGCTCGCATCTACCTATCTACCTGTCTCATACAGTGCAAGATTGGCTCCGAAATCCCGAGGGATCATTTTCTCATTAGAAATGATCACCGTAGTCTCCTGACTTGGACCGCATCAAAAATTTGTGGGACCATGTGGAGGGAGAGCTGCTAGCCTCAATACCTCTTCCTCTTTCGTTGGAAGATTTTTTCAAGCTTCACTCATACTGTGGACTGATGTCGTTAAAGATTGTTCACTATTTTTTCAAGAAGCTGCGCCTACTAGAATGCTAGAACTGAAGTTGTTGTCAGTGTATAGGTAACCCAATAACCTTAAGCTCGATTGCTTACATTGCATAAATATTTCTCGAAGACGTGACAAACTTTTTGACCGCGTATGAAGCAGTAAAGTAAGGCAAATTGCTACCGCTTCGGAGACTATCTAAATATCGCACCGAAAGTCACTAAGGTTGATAATTATAAGTATTTTCATTTCTCACGGAGTATTTCTCTTGAAATCAGCACAGAATCACGATGAGCCCGCTAACGCTAAGCATATTATCGGTTTCAGATCAAAGAGAGAGACGGAGAGCGTTGAAAGAGCCTCGGAAGGCACCACCAGATTAGCCTCATCACTTCTGTCACAGAGACTTGCTCCGTGGTTTCAAGCTTCATATCTCTGAGAGGGTATTTCTCAATTCAAGATAGTTTTTCAGGGCATCGATGTTGTATTGGGGTTCGCTCAGGTTCCGCTAATGTGCCACGCATTTCTGCATCAGCTTCCTGGCCAAGCAAACCAGGAAAACATGCGCGAAGCAGCAGCGTGAATAGGAAAATGGCCAGGAAATGCTCAACGTTAAGAGGAACGTGACACTGTCGGCAGAACGGTTGCGGGTGCCACTCCTTGAGATGACTGGGTCAATCTGGTGTGGTCAATACGGAGGCGGCACACCACCACCTCCATCCTGCGACTGCGGCAATTCGACTAGGTCCACTCGCGTACAGTTCGTTTTATTTTTTTCAGTTTGTTGTAGTTCGTAACGCCCCATTCTTCCTGCCATAACCCCTTGCTGCTGCTTTAAAAAAGGGTAATGATCGCGGCAGGGGAGTGATAGATTCAGAGTCGCCGCAGTAGAAACGGCAGCACACTTTGCCTCAAGGTCGGCTCATTGCCTGAGACGCCAACGTGTCGAGGCACCCAGCAGATTTTAACATGTTTGGAGTCCTGCGAAAGGCACATCAGCCTCTCAATGATCTCTGTAACTATTGGATGGCTACTGGCATAAGACTGAACAGTGTCTGTAATACTCTTAGAGTCGATAAATATGGAAAAGCGGTGATTGGAGTTGCGCGTGTGAACGACAAAAACTGTCGTTCAGAAGATACTGCTCTTTTCCTAATTTTTCTTTGAATAAAAATCCCTTTTCTTATATGCGTGGTCTCCGATGTGCTCATGAGAGAACCAGTACGTTTGCGATTGCTTAACCAATACTCAGATACTAGTGTATATAAAGCGTGGCAGTGCGAGTTGCTGTCAGTCGTCTACGTCCCGGAGTCTTGTGCGGACGTTTGTTTGCTAACCGCCACCAAATTTAAGCCCCCGACCTCGCCTATCTGTTACCTAAGCATCAAACTAATAAATTAGATTGTAGTTTGGCCTGGGTCTCTACTTTCCAGAAAATTATCTATGTGTTTTATTTTCGTAGTTTATTCGTACTGTCGCCATGGCATTTTAGTGTTTGTTGATCATTGAATGTTATCATGGTTCCTAAATTCTTCAATTTGCCAAATTGTCGAAAAGAAATCAAACGCGTGAATTGAATTTTAATCATTCTGAAAAATCTGTGGCCTGGATATTTGAAAACTATTCTATTGATTCGCTGATTGGTTAATCCAGTGCTGTTTGCTCGTGCCCATCTGACGCTGACAGTTTTTAGGAGCATGGACCGAGCAACAATGCTGTAGCCGATGATCACCTGAAAGGCTTCAGCCGTTGCTGTTAGTTTACAGAGACACGCTCGATCAGTTGCAACGCCTCTATGATGGCACATAACTCCGCCTTGAACACCGAAATCACTGGAAAAAGCCTTCCAGCTCCTACTACCTCCCCGAACACAGCACATCCAACTGCAGTGCCAGTTTTGGAGGCGTCGGTATAGATTTTGACGTCAGTGGCGTGTTGATTTGCCACGTGTTCCAAGAACATACCTTGCAAGATGTTAATCGGTAGGGACTTTTTTAGGCAATTGATACCCAGAGCAGAAAGTATCAATCAGTATGCGCCAATTAGGGGCGTTATCCGGGAGTACAGGGCAAATCGTCACGGCGCCCAGCTGCGTTGCATCAGTCAAAGCTTGATATTTCATTGAAGAAGGGAGGAAATATGGGAACGGTAAATATCGCCCAATGGGTGCGCGCACACTCATCCAAGTTGGAAAGAGAGGGAAGTTGTTCCAATCGGGCAAAGTACTATTGGCTCAACAATGCTCGGCGGGCCCAAAGGGGAGGTTCTCCGCTTTCGATACACAAACTAACAATGGGTGAAGTTACAAAGGTACCCGTGCACGAGCTAAGCGTAGCATGGTGCAGAGAGTCCAGCTTGGCAAGAACGGTTGCTCTTGCATATGCTGGTAGACAATGCAGCCACATTCTAGTATGCTTCTGATCGGCGTCGCACCGTCGGCTCCCCAGGAAAGGCCAGAAAGACATTTCGGAAATTTCAGTCTTCGGGCGCAGTCAGATTATAAAGCCGTCAGGTAGGATTTTCAGAAGAGTTTGTCATCCACGATCAACCCCAGAAACTTGGCACAGCGTGCAAAACTCACCTGATTTCCCTACAGTATTAGCTGCGGAGGGTGGTGGTGGTTTCGGCCCTGGAAGTGGAGTCCCATAGTTTCTCTGAAGCCGAGCATGGCTTTGTGTTTTCCAAAGCCATGCTCGGTGGCACGGTTACATATGGATTATTGATCACAATTTGCTTTCCACGAGTCAGAGCCGTTAGATGTACGGATGAGGAGTAAAGTAAGAAGTCGTTGACGTCGAGACAGGCCGAGACATCGGGAGGTAAGGAAGGCTAAGATGATCTCATTTAGGGCTGAATTAAATAAAGTGCAGCTCATTGCGCTGCCTTGCGGGAGGCCCTGATGCTAGACCTGTGGCTGAGATAATGTTCCGCCCGTTTTGACTCAAATGAATCTCTCCAAGAAATGCCTGGATGTACAGAACCATGTTTCCGCGTATCCCATATTCATGTAATGCTCTAAGGATTCCATACCTCCATGCCGTATCATAGGCCATATGCAAAGTGCAAATGGCCTTGAAGAAAATGCATACAGTTTAGCTGTGTTCAGTCAAATTTGTGAGGTAATAGTTTTGGCGGAAACCAAATTGGACAGAGCCTACCAGTTCACTAGCCTCTAGTCATCTCGTGAGCCGGACGTTAACGATTTTCTCCATCTTGCACAACTTGTTAGCGCACTAGGGCGATTGCTGTTAGGATTGGTTGGTGGATTATTCGGTTTAGGAAAGGCCAACGCCATCGCAGTGCGCCAAGGACGAGGGTATGTATACGAGCTCCATATATTGTAAATTTGAAGTTGCGAATCGCCGTATGATGTTTATGTTTCAAGATTTTGTAGTGGATGCCATCTGGTCCGGGTGCTGTATTTATGCCTTTTTAAGGGCACGGAATAATTCTGTCAATATTAGGGGATCGTTATAAGAAATTTCTGCATTTATTGTAAAATTCAGGAAACGACATTCATACTGAAGCTTAGTCGGTAAAAAGTCTGGGGGGGCAAAGGAGTCTAGTACTGATACGGCTGAAATTACAAGCCAACGCATACGCAAACCGTTCCGGATCCGTGGCGAGGGCGCCGCCAACTTCCATGTATGGCTGCTTGTAGCTGCAGTTCCCTTTCATTTTGTTCATACCCTGCCATATCTTAACCGTTGCGCTGTCAGAATTAAGGCTAGAGACACATTTTTGCCACGATGCCTTGCGGGCTACATTCTCAATAAATTTAGTTCGAGCTCTGGCTCGGCTGTAGGTAATCTTGTCAGCCAGACCCTTAGTCAGCTGGTATTTTCACAAGGCTTGCTTCCATTCTACATTTGCTGATGCACATTCACTGTTCCATTATGGGACACGATGTTTGGGCAATCCGCTTTGTAATTGCGGAATAGCCGCTCAAGCGGCTGTATAAAGGGTCCGGGTAAACCAGTCAACCAACAATCTACCCTTCGATTCTCGTCAGGTTCTCTCATTGCGTTAGGCTCGTAGCTCTTTCAGTCAGCTTGTTTTAGTATGAAACAAGATTTTATCGGGAAAACTTGATATTGCTGCCAATTTACCACAAGAGGGTAGTGGTCACTACCGCAGGTATCACCATGCACGGTTCACTGGATATCGGGGAAAAACCGGGCGTGCTCAAGATCAGGTCCATGGCGGACAAAGTACCGCTCAGCGCGTGGAGGCGTGTGGCAGCTCCAGTATTCAGCAGACAATAATCTGTGACTGGTAGGAAATCCTCCACTAATCGGCCGTGGCGATCACTCTGCGTGTGACCTCCAAGATACGTGTTTGGCATTGGCATCTCCAAGAAGCGCTGGCCTGGCCATTTGGTTGCTGATGTCAATTATGTCCTCCAGGGATAGCAGTCCTCCAAGTGGGATATAAAAGTTACATACTGAGATCATGTGCCACCCAATGCAAAAGTGTAGGCAAGGGCTTTTACTCTAGGATTTGATGTTATTGGGGCTAAAACCAAATTCCTCTGTACCAGCACTGCTAGTCCTGTGCCTGGCGATGAATTGGGACCAGGGGAATGAAAAACAACGTAATTATCAAACGAGGGCTTAGACTTAAGATTCTCAAGTAAGGTCTCCTGGAGACGTACGCAACAAGGTTGTTGCTCCTCCAGAAGTTCCCTGAGTTGCGGTAATTCCGGCGATATCTAATAATCCATTGAAGTATACTGCTCTTTATCTGTTTGCACGTGGTTTTCCCCGTTTAGTGTTATTTCTGGCTGCATCTTGAGAGGTTAGCGTCGGAGTGGATGGCTTAGCAACTGCGGCTCTATCATCCCTAACGTTTAGCGGCACTGTAGGGGTGGCCCGGTAGAATGATTTAGCGGCGCCGGGTACTTCCTCAGAAGTTGCGCCGTAAGGTCCTTTGGTACAATATACCAAACAATATATACAAAATATACCAGCTCCTAAGAGCGCACACGCTGCGTCACAGTAGAGTGAGCCTGTCCGGACGAGCTAAAGGTAGGCATTGACCCTTCCGCGCGGGGGACCGAGATGTCCCGCCCAGCACCTCAACCAGTCGCGTCATCACTGCTTGGCCTCCGCTCAGCAGGACGAGATTCCCTCACCACAGTTCGCATGGGGTCTGAAGCTCGGGCAGACCCAGCCGGTATTTCTCAAATCAGTCTGCCGTTCTCGTCGCGAGGAGCGTGACTCTAGCTGTTGTGTCTTTACATCCGAGTGAGCGTCTCTCGTAGATTTACGATGTCAGTAAAAGAGCCTTTCTAAGATGGTGGCGTACCACTTTGCAAACGTTTACGTGCGGTAACAATGTAGGGGTTCGACATCAATAATTCATCTGGCGGGACTATTTGTGCCGTTTTAGCTGCGTTGTCCCTTCGCTCTGAACCGCTTTCTGCTTCTGGTTGGGAAGAGCGCACTTGACGGCTGGCGCGGGTATCGCAAGATCCGTCTCTTTATGGGCACCGCGTTTCCCCTCAGCGGGATCAGCATCTTTGGCTAGGAGGAACAACAAGTGTAACCTGAGAAGCCTTCAGCTTATCTGGGAACGTGGCTTGGGGTCGAAAAAAACTGCAGCTGACAGTGCGCTTAACCTCACTGTAACTTAGGCGTTACTGAGTCTGCATCGCTTATATTTCAACCCCCAGCATATAATAAAAACTGGCCTGCGAGCTAGCCGGATGCGGATTGCAATTAGCACATCTTGGTGGTTTAGTACAGGGCAGCTTATGCTCTACAGCGCAGTTAACGCAAATGCCTAGCTGAATTCGACAAGTCTTAGCGCCTTGCCTAAGTCCTAGCAGTGAAAACAGCCGGGGGGTTTTGAAACATACTGTCGCACCTGAAATCTCGTACATCCGATTTCGACGGACTGGGGGAGGCTTCAGCGATTGAGTGTGAGAACAGGGATTGGAGAAGGCACCAAGACTCACGTTGTTTTCTTTTAAACCGATACATTGCTTATTCATCAAATTTCATCATTCCTGTAAGAGTTCGTTATCGCTATACTGCGGTTGGTTTGCTTAGCATATGGTACCTCTGCACTCGTTCAGGCTCTCATGTGGGGTAACCTTGACGCTGACTCCCGTAAGGGTTCGCGTTCCCAAAATAGCGGTGCCCTGTTGGCTGCGCACTTCCACCAGAAGGCTACCATTCCGGGCTTCCGTGATCTTGGCAGGTCTACCACCAAACTTGTGGCACAGGTCACGGTGAGCCTTAATCACTTACGCAGCTCATCGGCGTTCTGTGGTTTGCTTTTAGTGTGTAGAACTTTTTGAAATCCGTGGGAAGAGTGGGGTTATGATCTAGTTCCGCAGCAAACCGAGAATTCGCTACGATATGCAGACGTCGTCCGCGCCGGTTTAAGGTAGGCGCACACTTGTCCACATCGTACGGACGGCACGAATCGTACGCATCGGATTTTAGTATTCTTTACCTTATTTCAAATATAACTGCGCGCATTTGGCCGCATCGGACGCATCAGACATCGGCAATGCCGACGAGGATCCCCGAAAGAGCATTCAATCCAATGCGTACGAACGATGCGGATGGCCTCTGAGGATAGCCTCTAACCTTAAGCAAACTGCTTGTCTTTCTTTAGGGCTGACTGAAGTGCGGATTGGAGTATTTTCTTTCGTGATATACATTTCCAGAATATTGAGGTGAGAGAATTTTGAATACACCATGCGAAAGTAGCGAAAAAATTTGACATCTTCCACCAAATCAGGGAACGATGTATGAAATTCTCCAAATTCCAGCCTTTTCCTTTGTATGTTGTGAATCCATGTTTTCCTTTTTTTAACTTTCTGTTCTACTGCTTCTACCAGCAAACAGCTAACCACTACAATTTCTTCCTCTTCACTATTACTGTTCAACATTTTCACAACTTTACACACTACAAAGTTCTGGATTATGTCCGTCCAGAGAGAGCTCAGCTTCAGAACTGCGGATGGTGAATGGTCCTATGCCGACAATATGCGCAGAAAATCCGATCCGTCCGATGTATGCCGTACGTACGATGCGGACCAATGTGCGCAGACCCCAAAAACAATCCGATGAGTCCGATGCGTGCCGTCCGTACGATGTGGACAAGTGTGCGCCCACCTTTTCGGCGCAGACTTTCTTTTTTACGTTTTCCCTCGAGTGAGACACATACGGCTCCAGAGTTAAGGGGTGGGACAGTCTGTGTAAAAAATGTATGCCCTGATTTTCCGACGGATTTTTTCTGAAACTTTCACTATAGGTGTAAATAATGCAACGATTTTTTTAACTCATGTGTTTTCTTTTGTAATATTTGAAAATTGATTTTTTCGAAAAAACTGAAAAAAGGTTTTCGAAAACTGTCTCTCTTCCTAAATTTTTGAAGTGACAGAACCAGCAGCATGTTTTTAGATAGCTACGTGTATTATCTAAAGAAAAATCGGAGTGGAATTTCAATATTTTGATTCGTTGAATTTTGGAATTTTTTCCAAAAAGTGAATTTTAAAAATGTTGATATTTTATTTCTGTCATAATTTTCAAACTAAGCATTTTTTAAAAAATTGATAAGGACCTTCTTTAGCTTTTATAAAGTCCTATCGATTGATGTATTTGCCATTCCTGTACCTTTAAAACTGTGTTAGAAGTAGCATTTCAAACGTCAACAAGATCAAGTTTTCAGAAGAGCCTGACAAACTCGTGTCCTGGCCGCGTAATGACGTAAGTGACTGACCTTTCGCAAGCTGTAGCAGACGAACGGACACATTTACAAAGTAGTGAAGCATATCGTTAGATTCAGAAAAAATTCTCAATAACATGAGCTAAAAAAAAATATTGACAATTTTTGGATTTTGAAATAAACCGGTCCTCCCCCCTCCCCTCCTCCCTAATTGGGTAAATTTTCGTAAGCAGAAGCAGACGAACGAACTCACACACTGACAAGGAAGTGAAGCATATCTTTAGATTTATAAGAAAATTATAACAGCTTAAAAAACCTAAATCGATCATTTTTCAGATTTTGACCCAGACGCTTAAGTCGGTGTTCTCAGATGGTCCGGCCTCTTCAACCTCACCACCAAGGTCAGGTTGCTGAGTCGGCTGCAAAGTAAAGGTCGTTCCCGAGTCTGTCCAAGTGTGAAGGCCGTGATATTGCAGGAGAAGAAGATGGATGGTTTGAATAAAAAGCAGCAAGCACAAGTTTAGGAAACTAACAAGTGAGGATTTCCCCACACACACTTATCCACGCCGGCTCAAACCGGAGGAGAACCCATTGGGTGGTCAGTCACCTCTTGATGTATCTCTGCACTTGAGGCGGGCGCACCCTGACCAATAGGAACTAAGTACTCCCTCCCATCGTCAGCCCCAGCCCGTGGAAGTCCCCGAGTCCGCCCGGTTTAACAAGGTACTTAAAAACCCGTAACTGACGGGACTCGGTTTTATAATTCCGTGGGGAACCTCACTCATGCATGGTCCTTCTTTTGTCAGGCTGCTCAAAAGTTGAGCCAGTCATTGAACCTATCAGAACCGGAGCCCCGGCAGTCCAGCCTCAAACCTTCACGACAACACGCAAGCCCTCCCACCACGACAAGGTAAGGACATGAGAAGAGCCGGGTAGTGAAGGTATTAAGCCCATTTACCTCATGAATCCCAACAACCTTGTCTAGACAGCGAGACTTCCAACTTTCGATCGAATTACGTACATTGTTTTTTTTTTAAAGTAGTAGAAGGTTTTTGAAAATAATATATGATCGATTCAAATCATATGGTTGCTGAACGCTAATTATAATTTAATTTTCGAGGTACGGAGAACACTTAATACGATAATTTCTACTAGTTGCGAATGAAACGATGGTTGGCAGCTCAGTCCATTTAGAATTGGGAATGACAAATCAGAATGTGAAATGTCGAGAAGTTCTCGTAAAACCGTATGTTTGAAGTTAATCACTAACTTTGTGTCCTAGCTGGACCACTCGGGCTAAATCAGTCCTAGGTTCTACTTATGAGCAACAAATGGCACCATAAGGTAATTTAACTTTAAGGATAGGATTTTGAGGTAAAAATCAAAATTAAGAGGAATTACAAAATGTGCAAAACTACTTGTATCAAAAAATAATCACTTAGTTTGTCATTAATCTTTAGGTTTTTTGGCACGAGATTCATGGTGTATTTTTTTATAATTTTTGCACCTCATCCAATGAAATCTTTCTAAGTATCTAATAATTCGTTCACTGGTGCGTTATAGTTACAACCTAATTGTTGAATTACAATTAGGTAATTCAATATGTTTTGATTCGCATCAAAAAATATTTCCTCACTAGGCAAACCTTTCCTTCAGAATATTTTAACTGGAAATTTTCAAATACTTTCATTAGAGTAAAATGACCCATGTATTAGTTATACCTATTTTTTAGGGAGTTGATAAATTTTTCTCACGCATTTTTTCCTTGTGAGGGTCATGGTAACGGGACTAAAGGTCAAGGAATGGTTTGCATGAGAACACGTGTGCAGAGCACTGCGCTGAGCTTTCTCATGCACCAGGCATGAGCTGATTCCGGAGGCAACCTAAAGTGTGTTAAAATCTACGATGCCCGAGGGATTAGACGTTGTGTGTGTGGAGTGTTGCTCGTCCCGTGCGGTATTGCGCGTTAAATGGAACATAGTACTTTGCGAGAGGTATTGCCCATTGTTTGAAATATCACGTTTCTGGCGTATGGTTGGGTTTATTGTCTGGAATATTTTGAGTTGCGTGCAGTATTGTGCGCTGGATGGGGATTACACGCTGCGTGCGATTTTGTGCACTGGATGGGATTTCGCGTGTGTGTACATCTGGAAAGAAAGAACGGAAGAAAAGGAAACGTATTTCCAAAAAGTTGATTCAAAAGTTTAACACATTGGTTTTTAATAATTTCTCGATACAATGGGCCTTATATCTAATCCTGTCAAAAAAACAATAATTGTTGTAATATCTTTACTCGTGTTTGAATCAACTGAGAGTAAAGCTTTAAAAACATACCATTTTAGTTCGCTGCATGTTAGAAAAACATGGAAAAAGATTAAACACTCGTCCCAGTAAAGAGACGAAATCACAATAATTATTCTAATATCCATAACAGTAGTTGAGTGTTTCGTCGCTTCAGAAATTTCTGTGTTTGAGAAATAATTTCTGACGTACGCAACTTGAATTACGCACCATTCCCAAGTCAAAATTCAACCACCTCATTTTCATCCGAAGGTGTCGGTTGCTGGATCACAAAGTGCATGAGACGTAAATACATCAAATAATTTACTTACGTTTACTCGGGAGATTTACTCAAGAGGCTGCAATATCGTGCGCAAGTTACATAAATCTAATAAACACGGGTTCAACCGAGTAATTCGACATAACGCCGGTAGTTACCCAAGAAATTTAAGTATGATCTAACAACGGTAAATACGCACACGTTTAAGAATGAATCGAGATCAGCTCTGACCAGACACAAATAAAGTTATAATATGCGTTTCATTTCAACGTTGGAGTTAAATTGAGACGAAAGGCGATGTGGTACATTGGTGGGATACAGGGAGGAATGAATTTCTACATAGGTAGTTCATGCAAGAAGAATCGCTTGCGTTGCTCTATGGAGAGATGAAGGCTATCGTGCTGGCAGCATTGGAGGAAGATGGTGTGACTCTGGTCATCATCCACGGTGATATTTCCTTAACTTTTATATCGGTGAAGGTATTCTATCATAATTCATTATTATATTAATAATATTGACTTAACCCTTTAACGTCCGATTTTTTTCCTCATATTACCGTTAACACAACCACCGTCACTGAACTGGCGCCGGCATCAGGCAGTCACTGATGTCAGGATGAGAAAGGAACTGCCACTCGGCAGTGAACTTCAAAGAACACATTAGGGAACTAATTGAACAAGAAATTCAATATATTGAGGGTATTTTTGAAAGAGGACACTGGTGTCCTCTCGGGCATTAAAGGGTTAAATACGATAATCCCTGCTAGTTTCGTATTTTAAGTGTTATTGTACGAATATAATACATATTGCGCTAGCATGGCACAAAGCGCTACTGCTCGGGGCAGGAAATGCTTTCTTACTGCTGTTTTTCCGTGATGGAGGTGTTTGCTCTCCATTTACGTCGTCAAAATATTTTCTTTAATATTATGTGCACGGAGTTCTGTGGAACGTGTGTCTTTCCCAGGAAGGATTCCTATGATGACAGTCCTTGTGTCATGGAGACTATGTCCCTTGTGGCTTTGGTGAGACTTTTTGCCTCAATCGGAGGTGTGTTAAGCTTGTGTTCACGTCGCCGTTCATTCGAAGCTGAGGTATTGAAAAAGTAATTTATTGTGTAGCGTTGCTCGTTGCAAAAGACTATGAAACAGTTTACGTTTTTCTCCCAACTGACCAAAATGGTTCTTGTTCCGCATAAGTGATCTTGTATTTGTGTGTTTGTCCACCGTTTTTCTTTCTTACCTCTTTTGATGCTCACGGCCCCATTTACATCTTCAGCGGCTTGCGCCTGACCAAGTTAATTCGTGTAAAATTCACTGAAAAAATTCTTCAAAAGAAGTGAGTTATCAATGCTGCTTCTAAGTACGTTTCTCTTGTTTAAATTTTAATTTTTTTCTTTTCATCCAGATGTAATTCATTTTTTACAGCTACTTGATATCAGTCAGTCTTTTTTGTAACCATGTTGTTCAAGTCCTTTTGCCAACATCTTAGTCATGAACTGCCAAACGTACGATACTTTGCAAGATGGATGGTTTGCCCTTCTTTAGAGAAGCCAAATTTCCTTGAGATGAAGTTTGCTCCGCTTCATGGCTGCTCATTGTCACCACTGGTAGGGGTTTCTTTACGCCGATCAAGGAGCAGTCTTATTTGTCCACACTTCAGCCTCAGCTGTGCAGTGATAAGGAGTACAGACGTCCGCAGAGTTCTTCAAGCCACCAAAGGAACTGCAAAGCCCTTTGTGTTGTCGGAGCTCCATTACAGTCTCAGCTCTGTGGAATCTATGAAGGAGGTGTCTTCCGAGGTCGTAAGCGTACGCCCTTACTACGGACTCCTTCGTCTCTCTGGTGACGTGCGCTTTGTCGTCATTCCTGACCTCGAGGTAAAATTTTCCATAATTTGTTTAGGAAATTTGCTGTTTTATATAATTAATTAAAGGGATTTAGGTACGAGAATTAACACTAAGGCTTAGCGCTCCTCGAGCTATACTTTATATTTCTGATCTGTTTAGGGACTGAGGAATTATTTGGGGTGTAAATGTGCATCGAGGAATTATTGAAGCATTCCTTCATTTCATCACTAGCTTGTTGCAAAAGTATGATGTAGGTTTAGTTGTTGAACTTTTTGCTTTTCAGAGGGATACAACAAGTGTATCTATGGGAATTAGCGCTTAAAAAGAGAATATGTGAGGTCCCGAACGGAAGGTTTGGTAGGCCTTCCTTTTGTTAAAATAAAACAAGTTTTAGGTTTGTTACTTACTGTATGTTTTTTTTGGTTTACTGCTGTCCGGTTATTCAGCACCTACTTCTTCTTTTTCAACTTTTATCTTGTTTCGTAGAAACTTCTCTCTCAACTTACGCTTTCTATGCGCCTTGAGTATAGATTCCGCGTTCTTTTAACTCCAAACTAAACGGTACCTTTCTCCTCCCTCTCTTTAGAACACTTTTGTTGTTGTTAGGGAGGCTCAAACTAATATCTAATCTGTTAAACGTTTCAATTTTCTTTTAATCGAATTTTCTTCGAATTTTTTCTACATTCAAAAACTTCGTTCAAATTTATTTTCATGCGCAGGGGATCTTGCGTGGGAACGCACTTTATGCATACGTTCTCCAATTCCTTAAATGGTACTTCCTCTTTCATCCTTCTTCTCTTTGGAATACCTTTGTTGTTGTTAGGGATACCTAAACTCACTTATACTCTTAATCCCTCATCGGTGAGGGGATATTTTAATCAAGCCTCTTCCCGAATTAGATTTATAATAAATTAATATCAAGTCCTGAAGTTTTAGGCGTTCCGTTTTTTTGATTCTCTAGTTCTGAATACCAGCGAAGAAAATTAAATAAAGTTTCAACTCGTTTGTACAGATCAACGCCATCTTTTCAAAATCTGTATGAACGCGCATGTGACACATATTTGCGTCAAAGATATATAGACCTAGTTTTTCTACTCATATTATTCTATCGCTGTTAAATACGTTGGATGTCTCTTTTCCCAAGTCTTGAGTTACGTTTTTTATGAATCATTTCAATAAATTGTTAGTATACGCTGCCACTAGGCTCAAAGTCAAGACATCTGTTTACATTGCTATAATATTAGGAATATCTTTTCTGTTAAGCAGTTTAACTATGAAGGTAATAGCAAATAAGAACTTTAAAATCATTTTAATGAAACTTTTCAAGGCTCAGCTCATCATCGGTCATAATCTGCAAAACGAAAAACAGAAATGGATTGAATAAAAAAGGGACAAATTCACAAAATTGCTCTTCAAGTATTTAAATTGATGTCTAAATAAAGCAATGGCATGATGTAAAACACTAAATAAATCTAAAACATCAGAACTTTATCCTCCAGTATCGTAAATGCGAGGTAAAACTGAAAAATAAAAAATAGGAGTACAACCATAATCCGGAACGATCATAGGGACAGTTTGCAAGCTAAAATAAATTCTTATCAAAGAAAGAGAAAGAGGGAAATGAGTGAAAGATATAGAGAGAGAGGAAAATAGGGAAAACAGAGAGGAGGTGATAGATGTAGTAAAAATGAAATCCTTTGTACATATAAGATTCATGCGCATATTGTTGCATTAGATACCTTTAATATTTGCTTGAACCAAATATGTACAAAGGATTCTATTTTTACTACAGTCTCTAGAAGTTGTGTTCTCACGTATTCGCTGAGTGAGACTTCCGCTGGGAGATGACTTCTATTCATATGTAACCAAGTTTCGTTTAGGGCTCGTTCAACGGGGTTGATGGCTTGCATATTTATTAGGATACTTAATATATTGCCAACCAATTTCTCACGATTGTCGTTATTCTCCTTAGGTTAGTTAATTGATCTGCTAGTTGGTTCGTTGTTTGGTTCAGTGGGTGGTTTATGAAGCTATTTTCCTTATTTTCTCCTTCATTGTTGGTCTCAACAGATTGTAAAGCACCCTCTGGCAATTGTTCTATTGTTGCGTAAATTTCATTGCCTTAGGATGCGTTCATATTATTTTCTTAGGAGTAAATCGTATGGTTCATCTTAAAATCACCTTGCGGTAGAAGAGAACCTGGCTTTGGAAGTGTTTTTATTTCCTCTAGCTGCAGGGTCGCGTGTTGTAAAGGTGCGTTTAAATTGGCGTTCTGTGGAGCGCATCTAGGTTTTACCGCTTTTTCTGACTCGCTGTGAGTTTCCTTGACAGCCTGTTGAATTGCGAGGATTTCGAGGTTGTAGAATGTAGGTAAGAGATCGAGTGCCGCAGGTAAGTTTCTACTCTTCCAGTGCTTTCGCGAAATTTTTATCCTTTCGTTCTTCGACTTTATTAGTAGTAAGATTCTTAACTCCTCTATCTATACTGTGTTTCTCATCAGTTGCTCTCAAGATACCTCCTTTCCGTTGAAAACGTTTTCGTCTCTTACACTGGTCGAATTAATGTTTTTGCCAATTGATTAGCAGATATTTCTAGTTCACTTCTTCCGTTCTAGCAGCTATACTTATGTGACTTCATGTCAAAGTGTTATTATTATAGTATTAGTAGTGGTTGTTGTTGTGTATGTTATGATGGAAGTATTTCTTCATCTTGAAGGACTCAGTGGGAAAGAGGTCCTGGAAAAGTATTGTACGAGTATGTAGCAGTACTAGTTGAGCTCCGGCGTTTGCTAGTAAACGCTCAAATCTGGCGTCCACAATTCACTGAGATGTATACCATCTATTTGGAAGAGGTCGTAACGGCCTTGGTACTGAGATGTTGGTTTAGGTACATGACTCCTCTTGTTATGCACAAATTTACGACTGTCTCATTTATGTGTCAGCCCAGGAAATTCTGGTTTGTATTTTTATTTGCGAGGGGATACTTGTCAGGATCTTGGGTCATTGTGTCCTATAGAGAACTGTGCGTTTAGAATGGCTTTTGTCTGCAGCACCAGTGCGGTACGGTTTGTCGCGTGCGGCTGCTTGCTTCAGATGCAACAGCAGGTGTGCGTGTGCAACTGAAGGAGCATGCGTCCATTGTTCATGTGGAGGCTGTGCAGAACAGCGACGGCGACCGTTCGCCTGTCTGCGAAGTGAAGCTGCCAGTTAAATATGGTAAGTTATCCCGTAATTCGTTGTTGTTACAGCTCCTCATTCCTTACTGTGACAGGAGATCTTCGTTTTATGGATGGCATCCACTTTAGCGATCACTGATAGTTCATGTACAAGCCTGTCTTCTGAGAATGTGATGATTTTGTATCGGTGCCTTAGCTCGGTCCAGTGAGTGCGTGACAGTATATGTAAAAGATCAGTGTGTAGACCGTTCAGATGTTTTTCAAAGTTTAGTAAGAGGTGATGAAAGCAACACAATCATAATAATTTTACCCTCCCTCACCCAGATAGTTGTACTTCGTAATTACTAATTAGAGATTGTCCGTCTTGTGACAGTGAGCGATTACTATCTTGTAGAACGTTGTGGCTAGTGTTTATTATTGTTACTAAACAACAGATGAGCAATGATATCTATTGAAGCCATTATAAGTACCCCATTCCATGTTAAGTGTCAAGTCTTGTAAATGGGTGTGTTTTTATTTAATTTGAAAATACTAGAGTTATAATATCATTTATAAAAGAAACTCTAGCAAGAATGGCTTGTTGGGAGATTTATACTGACTACTCTTAACCGGAAATTATTCTTTCTATAATTCGTTCAAGATTAGAGGGCTGAAATGGGGAGTGAAAAGCGATGTTATGAGAGTTTGAACAATGTTGTGAGTTTATTGATACGCAAAATGAGAATTGCTGAGATAGCACTTTCGAGAACCATGGTTGCCTGCCGTTTGATAGAGCGAGAAATCAGGCACGCACAGAGGTGGTAATCAAATGTTTTTGAGGTATTTCGAAAGAATGAAATGTGCTGCGTACAGTTGAAAATGGAGAGGCATGTGCCTAAAAGGTGCTATAATATGAATGGAATGTTGAGTGTCGGAGATATTTTTTGAAGTTCGTGAAGATGTACTATAGATGTCATTGACCTTCAAACACTGAAAACAGCACTGAGGGACTTTGCCTTCAGGTTGCCTTCTCTCTAGACGAGGACAAACTTCTAGCATTTTGAGGCAGGGATAAACCAGTGAAAGCCCGTTCCTCATCTTTCTTCACACGAAGACCAACCTGTCGCTTGTGTTAGTCTTAGCTCGATTTATTTACAGCTTTTTTGTTTCGAGGGAATATGCCTGAGTTTTGGAATAGTTTTTCATTTAACGCAGTGGGTTATATTGCTTCGAGTACAGTGCATAATCGTGGTGCTGAAATGAGACAATTTGTGAATAATAATATATAGGAATTATGCACATATATATGTGTATATACAGGCGTTCGGGATAAATTTGAGTTTTATCAGGAAAAAAAGGCGCTTGGTATGTATGAAATTTAATTGATTTCAAAGGATTTCAATAGGCAAGAAAATGAGGCTATTGTCACAGAGTTTTACTTTAAAAACTGCCATTAGCTTGGATTACAGCCTCAATCCGGGCCCGGACCCTGGAGCAAGCTGATTTCCCCTTGGAAAACCCTCAAAAACCCCTTTAATTCTGTAGATTAACTGTTCTCTTGTAAAATTGGCACGGTGATTGTATCTTTTTCGACAGCGCCCCAAATCCATCGGGTTAAGATCAGGGGAGTTTGGGGCCAAACATTGGGATTTGTGTGCATCACATCAGCCTCTGAGGATACGCATCCGAAAACCATGACACTTTGAGGAAATTTAGTCTCCTCGTAGCCTCGTAATCTCCATTGCAATTCTCTAGTTCATGCCGTATTGTTTTTACAGTGTTCAGGCAGCATTGAACAGTGACCATAATCGCCTTATTTTGATGGCCGGCGCGAATCATCATGATACAAGTTATTCTCTTCCACGATTCAGGTGGCTCCCAGTCATCCAATCTTGCTGTCATCGTGTATATGAATGAAGGAGGGTTTAAACTTTAAACTCAAGCCTAGTAAGTATAAATAAATTGAAAAAACGTGGAAAAAAATCAAATGTTATTATGTCAAATTTAACCCGAACACCTTGTACATATAAAGATATGTAGGTATAGACATTGGTATAGATATAGATGTGGTGATTTATGCTGTGGATATATATTCGTATAGATATATAGCATACCCTCACTCATTTTCGGTTCAGAAAAACGCTCACATTCAGCCTAACTGGTAAAAATTGGAAAATAACAATGTCAGTTAATAAAAAAATTAGAAATAGAGATGATACATTACATAGTATACCACATTATTACTGTTTTTAATTTACCACTTCTTTATGTTGTTACATTATAACTGAATTGATAAGTAAGATGGTCTTTAGAATGTGTATAGGAAGCAGATTTTAGCGTTCATGATTTTCATGGGCATTTTAAAACTGCATCAATTATTCGCGGATTTTGGGGATTCGCGGGAATGGAAGAAACGCAACCTCGGCGAATAGTGGGGGATACTGTATAGATATAGATTTATATATTTATCTATATTATATATATATATAAAGTTTCGATCAGTTTCGTTATTTCGACCGTTCTTCATTATCGTACTGATAGCGTTTAAATGGAAATAACACTAGTAGTATTAGATACATAGTGCAAGTGTAAACCTCGTTAAACTATTCCGAAATTTGACGACTACTGGTGTTCCGACTAGTAGTGTTATTTACACTTCATTGCTATCTGTTCGATAATGAGGAACGGTCAAAATAACGAAACTTACCCAATATATTACCTAAGAATTTATTTTTACCGTAGGATACGTATTTTTTCATTCCTCTTGTGATGTATGATATGCATTATTTGATCTCTGAGCAAGGAGATTTGGAACAATATGAGAATGACGACAATAAGATCAGAATTAGTTAATGAGAAATATCCCACGGCAGTACGGCGCATCGCAGTTCTTCAAGAAAATAGGAAACAAGAACAAAGAATCTTCCAAGCGCGAATGCACCAATATAACTGTAAGAGAAAATACCACTAAATTAATGATCTCCTAATTTACCTAGCTTTATATAGCATAAAAAAGAGAACGTCAGAATAAACATTAGATTTCAACCCGAAACTCTTACCAAAAACAACGGAAACTAAGGCCTAGACTTTATTTTTTTCTCGCTTCTTGAGAAGACGATAACATTTAAAAGAGCCAGTAACGTATGCAAATGTACCAACTATGTAGGATATTATTTGACGATTGATTCTTCCTAAGAACCCCTCAGGGGGATACAACTATTTTATCTATGAGAATTAGCTGGCCCAGGGGGAAAATATGTTAAGGCCCGAGCTGAAAGTGAGGTACGCCTTCTTTTTGTTGAAATAAAATGTTTTTTTTTTGTCATGTTAAGGACCATCTTTTTTTCGGTTCACTGCTGTCCTGTTTTTCAGCACCTACAACTTTCTTCTTCAACTTTTATCTTGTTTCATGAACTTTTTTCTCAACTTACTGTTTCTATGCACCTTCTGCATAGATTCCGCATTCCCTTATCTCCATACTAAATGGTGCCTTCCTCTTTCGATACGCGTTTTTTCGCAGCGGTTAGGGAGCCTTGAACTAACATAATCTAATCTAATCTTCCTAAGGAAGAGTAAACCATTTTAGTTTGAGGAAGTCAGCGAGCAGGTCTCACTTCATTATTTTCGTTTATGGGATAAAATTCGATACGCACTTACTTTATTTTATAACGAAGAAGAGCCCTACGGCTTTTTGAGTTTTAAGAGGAAATCAGTAGGAGGTGCCAGTCCAGTGAAAGCGAATTGACTACATTAAAATAGGAATTGCAAAACAGCATGCAATTATTAGGGTTCAAAATTGCCCTAGTTTACTTAAGTAGTTGTGTGGCCCTTGGGCACGGTCAAGGTTTAAGGTTAAGTTACTCGTGGACAGGGTTAAGTTTTAAGGTTAGGTTGCCCTCGGGCGCGTTCAAGGTTAAGTTGCCCTTGGGCACGGTTACGGTTTAAGGTTAATTTTTACGCCATCAGGGCCAAACCCTGAAAGCCGTCTACCGAGCAGTAACTAGAATTATTAACTGGATTGTGCAGAATCTCAAACATGCATAACTATAAATAATCAAAATAAATAACTAACGATACCGTAAATCTAAAATATGAGTGAAAAGAAAGGCTCTATAACTGAGGTACACAACGGCGCTTGGTGCCGAGTTCTGCCAGAATCTATTGTTGATGAAAAACTCTTCCGAGGTAAAAATCGGGACACTGAGACGTCTTAAAGAGGCGTTTTAAATTTTCTTACAGATGGTTGCTGAGCTGGTGCAGTATGTCGGAAGAGCTACGAGAAGTACCGATATGTTGTATAATCCATCTTGTGCGCAAAGTTTTACGAAGTTCAATGCCTGAATGTCTCTATTAATGAATTGTATTAATTTTCAGATATCCAAGCATCGTTGCAGGGTAAGGGAAGCATCGAAATATCGGAATTACAGAACGAATCAACGTCAGTGACAACTGAGGAAGGAAGCTTATCAGTCCAGAAGCTTCAGTGTCTCCAGTTGAGCTATGTGACCAATTCTGGATCGTTACTTATTGGCCGCAAGCTCCTCGGTAACCTTACTGCTTCCGCTCGAGATTTGCTGGTTTGTTTATTCATTAGAGCCTGCATTTAATGTGAAGATATTTTTGTTAACGTTTGTTAAAGCTTGGTAACCATTTTGTTTATTTTTCATCTGAAAATTCAGTAAACATAAAGTTCTTATCGCAGGGATACAACTGTTTTATCTAAAGGAATTACCTCAGAAGGAAGATATGAGATCTCGAGCTGAAGGATAGCTAGGCCTTTCTTAAAATATTGAAAGTTTTTTCTCTTTTGTTTCGTACACCTTGTTTTTCAGCTCACTGCTGTTGTTTTTTCTAACTTATAGCTTTCTCTTCGACTTTTATTTTCCTTTCTTAAATTCTATCAATATTGCTGTCATGGACAAGTTTTCTGGGGTTGGAATACATTTGTTCGTAGATTCTCAGTTACTGTCAAGTGCATACTGAATAGTGCCTCTCTCTCCCTTCTGTCTGGGAACACATTTCGGGTGGTTATGGAGGCATAAATTAACTTATAATCTAACCAAATTTAATCTGAATCTTTCCAAGGTATCATTCGTCAGTATCTCTTCAGTGTGAGCAGCGGAAGACTTTTGGGAAGTTGGGATTGCGAAAAACTACCGAAGTGATATCTTGCAGTAAAGTTAGAGGCTTTTAATTTCAATTATTCATTAATAATATCAGATTGTTGTATGTATGATCTCTCAAATCGACAATACAATCTTAGAGCAATTACTTTGGGCTATGGAATTATGGTTTTGTTAGGTCTTGATAGTTGCCATTTTTTGACTGCTGAAGAGACAAATGATCTCAGTTTTTCACCATCATGTCTGGTTTTTCAAATATAGAATGCTCACGCTTATATAAAATATACCAATGAACTTGGAATAGTTGTCTGAATGCATTGTCAGTTTTGAGTGAAAACCGAGCATTTTTCTCAAGTTTTGGCATTATTCCGATGAAATGTTCATCTCTGATGAGCCATCTTCAGAGGGAGACAACTAGAGTATCTGTGGGAACTAGTGCTTCTAAGAGGAAAATGTGAGGTCTCAAGTTAGTTGTTGTCTAGAATATTTGTGGGACCAGAATATTTTTGTAAAGGGCCATCTTTTCTCGGTGCACTGCTGNATATTTAACATAAACTCCGACTTTTTAAAGAGATTATTTGATCTTCAACTGTTACTGAAATTTTAACTGAATGGACTTGAGAAATAGTTACTAATGGTTGGAAACGATATTTTATCAATTTTTCTTCATTTCGTTATATGATGGAGCTTTTATCGTACAGAAGTAACAGACAATCTGTGTAATGATATTTCTGCTCGTTCCTAGTTATGGCTTTACCGAATGGCATCTACATCTATAAACTCTCAACACAGTGCCTTGGGCACCTTGTGATGGATCTAAGTTATGTCTTGATAATCGAGCTTTACTGTTTAAAATAAAAATATTCATTCTTGGCAAATACGCTGGTGGTTACCATTTAACTTGGAATATTGAAACTGCTAAGAACGAAACTGCTTAGAACGAAACTGCTAAAGGAACTAGAAGATGTTTAGGTAAGTAGAAGAGACCCACATGTTTTGAAACGATTGAAATGCCTGCGCAAATAGAATAGTAATTTGGAATACTTCTCAGAATTCTTGTTTACAAAACATGATGTAAACTACTCGTATATTCGTGTTTGCTAGTAATCCATTATTGAGTTTCACATCCTGCCGCTTTTGTGAACATATTTGTTAGAACTGCAGCTGATAAACGTTTGTGGAATGTTAGGATGTGACCTCTTTGTCTACACATGAGTCTCCAACATGTGTGCTACTACTGGCTTAGTGTCTACGATAAGAATTGCAATGAGCAGGAGATCACGGGTGACATGATCCAGGCTGAGTCAGTAGACATCCGGGCAGCTGCGGTCGAATGCCGCTTGCGTGGCCTGCACGCCAGAGCGCTTCGTGTTCAGGCCCACGACGCGAAGCTCCATCTGACTGATGTCACGTGCGACGCTTCCTCTGTTGAGGCTCACAACGCTGACATTGTAATCGGTCAGAACATGTTTAATTTACAGAATTTGAAGCGTTATTTCCAAATGATGCTTGTCTCCTTATAATGAAACTTGGTTAACTTTTTCAAATGGTTACATAACGCGGCTTGGTGTGGTTTTGAAGCATATGAAACGCATGTTAGTAATGGAATTTTAATTTTAATTTTATTTCCCGAGAGATGGGTTGTTTTCCGAAGAGAAAAATTTGTTGCAACTAACTTCTGAACTTTAAAACCAAAATTCTTTACTCTAAACTACACGTTTTTGCACTCGCCACCTTAAACTACTAAGGATAGTCTCAAAACCATCCTGGGGTAGTTGAACGCCTTATGGTGAAATCGTGGATGAAGGTCGAAGGATTTCCTCGTAAGGATGGTGCGCAAACGTTTTATCGACAGGGTCTTCTTTTTTCTCAGCGGAATCATAGAGATGTTATTTGGATGAACTGTTCAATTTCTGATTTAATTCTATTTACCGTAAGGTTGTGCTTGCGACAGTTCCACCAAAATAGTTCATGAAGAAAAACCTACCTTACATGTTAATTGTCTGATGTGCTCACTCCCAATAGACAATTTATGTGCAAATAAATGACTATCTTTGTATTACCTCGCGTGTTTAGTTTGATCTTTCAATTTGGAGAACAATAATGAAGAAATATTTTCCTTCGCAGGCAACTGCAGCGGGTCACTGAGGTGGAAGCTAGGCTCAACGAAATTAGAGATCGCCGTGCCACAGCTCGTCAGTAATTCAAGCATTGACGTGGGAGAAGGGCGAGTTTCGATGGGCTGTCCTGCAGAATATCGGTAAACAAAAATCCGTTTGAGCTTGCGTAGTTCAATGTAAAAAATAAAACAGTGCGTTTTGTCGCATCCGTAAGCGTATACTGTTATGAGTTTAAATTTCACTTTAATTCGGAATTAGGAGATAAAACTGGTCAAAGCGGATTCAAATTCGACAGCATAATTTATCCACCAATGTTGGCTATGTTTCAGGTACGGCTTCTTAGCAAGCGCGCCGGAAGTGATCGTAAGCCCAAGCTTTAAAGATGCGACTGTTTCTTTATCGGCGGACGGGCAGAGCCACGCACGTGGAGGTCCTGCTTCTCCAGCATTGTCAATGTCACTCAAGCGTGGGAGGTGTGCGGTTGTGCCTTGGACATGGCCTCGGACCAGCCACTGAAATCTGACACATTCTAATTTCAATTTCATCAACACAGCAATAACACTGTATATTTTGTTTCGGGCCTGAATCTCGAAGTGCATTTTCCTCAAAATACAGATGGAACAAAATATCTTCATC
>JACJUY010001426.1:50920-62733 GCA_014220935.1 Platorchestia sp. MABIK | reverse complement strand
GGTCGCCATTGTTGAGTGCAAAAGTGAAGTGACATTGCAGTTAAATTTTGGTAAACATTGTCGGGGTATAGCATAGGCACTTGCACTTCATGCTTTATTGAGAATATATGAATGCTTTATTTATTTCAGTTGTGTAATTATGAATAAATAAAGTATTTATGTATTCTCATCAAAGCTTGAAGTGCAAGTGCTTCTGTTCCACCACTTTCATATGTATGTTTTTTTTTTTATTTATAGGTTTTTCAGAGATCAATTTTTGATCATTAGCTATGCCTTGCCGTAAGAAATTTTTAAATTCGGAGGAAATCCGAACCGCCCTGGAGGAGCTGGATTTGGAGTCAGAAATCTTCAGCGATGGGGTCTCTATGGCTGTGCACGAGTGGGCTGATGAGAATGCAGAGTTCCAGAAGGAGGAAGAGGTCACCGACTCGTCAGTCCCTACCCTGATGAGGGCCTTCAATGTGAAGAACTATGAGGACCCCTCCACCGACGGGGCATCCTCCTCGACATTGGTCCCGCCGCCTTCTGAATTAGTGGCCACGGCCACTATTGTTTCGCTGCCGCTGCCACCACCTGCCTTGCTACCACCGCCTGCTATTGCCTCTTCGTCAACATCTGCCGCTGCTGACCTTGTTTTCTCTAGTGACAACGAGGATGGTGTCATCGGGCCTAATAGCGCTTGGCCTCCACGTCAAGCAGCTAAGAATGTTGCAGACATTCCAGGGGAGACAAGAGGCGGAAACATCAGTGGTGCAAGAAGATTGATCCAGCCCTTGTCGAAGCGCCCTAAGATTCCCTGGAAGAAGTCAGGAAAGAAGCATTCACTATGTCCCATGGATTTCAACCCCAAATATCCAGGGATCCAAGTCAATATTCCAGACGAATTCGATGAAGTGGATGCTCTCAAGCTGTTTATGCCGGATGATATTTGGGAGACCATTGCAACGGAGACAACAAGGTACTACAAGCAGCGGTGCCTGGCCAAGGGCGTCGGCAACCAAAAATGACGTGGAACCCGGAGAGGCTCACGCATTTATTGGAATAATGTTGCTACTCGGCCTGAACCCCCCGCACAGCATCAGAACACCATGGAAACAGGACTCATGGAAACAGCATCAGAACACCATGGAATCAGAACACCAGGCAAGGGGATCACACCGCAAATGCCAGATGACTGGATGCAGCCTGAAGACGGTATTTTACTGCCAGGAATGTAACCTGAGCCTCTGCATGAGACCCGGCAGGATGTGCGTCTCAGATTATCACCAGAACTTGCAGCTGCTCATAGTACCTGCCAAAGAAGACCTGGCTTGCCGCAAAACTGCCCCTACAGTCACTGAAACAGACACATCTTCATCGACATTAGAAGATGCTACTGAGTCTGCACCTTGCCGCTTTCTTCCAAGGAGGGCAGCGAAAAGGAAAGAGCCTGAACCTGCAGCTGACTCCCAATCTCGCCCAAGGAAATGTGCCAGGTTGTCGAGGGGCCAGCAGTAGCAATACTACATGCAGGGGAGGGGATAAGTTACGTCATCATCATCATCATCATCATCATTATTATCTTGTTTTTCATCCGGCAGTGAGTGGCAAGTCATCATCATCATCCATCATTTGGTGGGTACCTGAACTTTTGTTGTGTTCGTGCCTTTCTTGTTTATGAAATTTATGTTTTTGATCATAACTTCTGATCTATTTGTTATAGATAAAAAATAAAGGTATCATTGCATTCAGCATGTTGAAATCTATGAGAATACATCATAATAATACACAATACTACAATAAAAATGAAAGAAAAAGTTATTTTTAACAATTTGTGATTATTTTTTTTCAAAAATGATGGTCCAGAATCCGCAGATTGCCTCCTGGGCAAAAACAATTCCACCATTACATTCAGGAGAAAAATTTCAATTCATATAAAACTCTTTCCAAGCAATGAAACTGCTGTATAATAGCCTATGCAGAAAATAAACTAAAAAAACTAATAACTGATTATTTTTTATAAAAATGATTATAAGTCCGGAACTATTGAACCTAGAAAAAATTTCACACACCACAAGATTCAGCAGGTCAAAGTCCATGACAATGCATCGTAAAAAAACATGAAAGTGCAATAGAAAAAAAATGGCCAGTGATTTTCCAATTTCTGTTTTTTGTATTTTACTAAAACAAAAACTCAAATTCCGTAGATTTTTGTTGGGCAAGCAGCATTTTTTTTTCACTGACAAAAAGAGCAACCCTTCCCCTTTACAGTGAACTCGCAACGAAACTGCTAACTTGAATAATGAATGTACAATAAGAAGTCAAATTTACCCATTTCTTCCGTTAGGGCGGCCGTGTGGAGACGGGTTAATGTAAATAAACAATCACTTTTCAGTGCTCGCCGTGGCACAGTGGTTAAGGGATCGGCCTTGTATGTTGGAGACGAGGGTTCGTATCCCGGCGCTGGCGCGGCGATTTTCCCCGTTGGGTATAAGGGAAAGCTCAAGCACAATACCCCACTAAACCCAGGTGTCGGAAATGGGTACCGGCTTTACACGGGAACCGTCATGGTGTCCTATTTATAGTGTTAGTTATAAGACATTTGAAAAACCAATGCTCAAGATCAACTGTATCAGGCTTGATTGGAAATAAAGCATCCTAAGATGCCGATGTTTGTTTTTCAATGTATCAAATCTCTCACATTAATTTAAACGTTAGGGTTAAAATGAAGCCACAAGTTTATATTCTACTCATTTTGAAACTGTCTACAATCTAAAGCCATGATTTTTGATTTCATAGTTTTTTCTTTTACGTCAATGATAAGTGGATTTTGCTTACTCAAGCCGTCTTGTCACACGACCGTTTTCCTGTCCCTTACGATAACCATTTATACATAGCTTCGTGAAATACACCCTGAATCCAAACGAAGTTTATTTACTGTAACCCGTGTCTCCTTTTTCGCGATTGAAGGAACAGGTATTTTAGTTTATATAGGCTGACCAAACAATTGTAAATAGCAGGAGATACAGTTTGTTTCGTAATTAAGCCAAATGTAGATTGACACACAAGACATGCGTGAGGCATGGCATTAGCAAAGTTGGAAATTGCGAGCGCCCAAAATGGGGACCCAGAAAGTGACAAGAGCGCAAATACAGACCACGAAATCAGCCTAAACATCTTCATGGATATTAAAATATTTTTTGCTTAAAATTTTATAATACAATAAAACTATCACTTGAAAGAAGGCTTAGAACCTCTTCCTCAGAGCAGGCGTGTCATTCGCTCGGTCGGTTCTTCTCCATAAGCGCGTGAACCTTCGCACGAAGACCCTGCCCAAAATAATTTCGTCAGAGAGGCTCACCTTAAAATTTTGTCAAACCACATTATGATACAAGCAATGTAATCAAACGCATGCATCAGGTCATGAAATTTTCACTCGTAATCCGTGGATGTAAAAATAGAAATGTGGAAAAGTGAATTTGGAAAATATCTACTTATGCAAAACAAATGCCGGGTGTGCCCACCGCAAATAGAATAAAACTACAATTGCTTAAAATTAACCTTATTTTACATTTTTCCAAATTATAAACAACGAAATCGAGAATTTGTTCGGTATGAACAGCACTTATCAATACTCACGAGTTTCGAGGAAACAATTTCTGAGAGAAATGAAAACAAATGGCAGTAAATAAAAATTTTATTGCACATCGAAAGATATGTAAAGCTACTACCAAATAAAAATGGATGAGCTGACAATTGGCAGCTGTTATCAAACCCCATAATTTTTCGACACGGCAGAGGCTATGATGCAAGGTCGGCTATGAAGCGGGTGTGAGTGGGATTCTTCACACGATTTAATTCAAAAGAGATTGATCCGTTTGGAGCCTGCAGTAACATTTCGAGCCACTGAGAGTTTTTTTTGGGTACGAGCCTACCTCATAGTTACAAAAACCGGCTGTGGGCATTCGAAAAAGACAAAGAATTGGGCAAATGAAAAGATCAGAAATTCAATAGTGCACAAGAAGTGGGAGAAAAAGTTGCTCAACCCCTGTCAGAAAAAACTTCTAGCAAGTAAATTGGAAAAATCAGGTAAAAGAAAACACAAGCATTGCCCATTTAAGAGACGTTAATGTTTCCTGAAGTAAAATAAATAAAAAAGTTCCTCAGGTAAATACACTTTTACAATTTTCAAATAACAAAGTCAAGGCGCAAGAGGAGCGAACTTCAGAACGTGTTCAAGCTTAGTCCAAAAATTTATTATATGAAACAATCGTGCGAAAGGCTGAAAACAGCGAAAAATTTGTACTAAGTAAAACATACACCACCTAATCCAAAATATAATTTATAGCTATATTCTTTACAAATTGGCATAAAAGAACCCCAAGCTGAAAAATTCAAATGAAATGATACACAAAACATTCATTATTTTTTGGCAGACAAGGAATGGGAAGATGACACAGCAACATTGAACATATAATTTCCAAAAACAAAGTGGACAACATGGTTTCACTGAAAGTCTACCTAGTAAAGAGACACAAACCTCAGATATCTTAGCAAGAGCAGAGCTGGCCTTGAGGTCGAAGCCGGCAGGCAAGGACACTTTACCGGTCGGGGCGGAGGGGCTCTCAGCTGCGCCTGCTGACGCGTCCACTGGTTTGGTCTCCAGGGACAACAAAGTGTCTCGCGACGCGCTGTAAATTCAGGCTTCCATTAATATATATATTTTTTAAAACGTATCTATATTTTTTCAATGTTTTTATTTTATTTAAAACATATCTACATTTTTCAAGTTCAATGTTCTTTCTACGGCAATGCATCAATTCTTTTCACAGAACAGAACACATTTTTTTTTTCAAGCTGGCTATGACCAGCCAGAGCATAATGGGTTGGTTCTTAACACGGTTCTAAAATTTTCAAGAAAAGTTTTAAGTACAGTCTCACTCGTTCACACACATACTTGAATAATCGCACATACCTTTTGATTGGTCAATATATTTTAATTTTCTTATGGAATCTCGAATCCCTCCACGGAAATTGTTTGGAGAAAAAGTTACAGGTTCCGAGAATGAGCTACAAGGAAGCTACTCAGAAAGAGAAACAATCCCAAAGGCACGCTAATTGTGAATGAAATTTAATTCTACACGAAATCAACTTTCCCTTATTCATAAGTAAGAAGAGTCCAATGTCTACAACCATATAAAATCATAAATGCGACTTCGGAAAAACAATGCTGAACGAAATGATAATCCATTCTATCCTAAAGATATTATAATCTAGTCTTTACAGCAAACAATCCGACAAAACCAATGCTTAAAATTACAAGAACACAGACATTCAAAGATTAACAAGAAATTCAATAAACGCAGTAAGTGGTAAAGCAAGTTAGAACCATAAACGTCTAGACGTCTAGTACACATAGGGAGAGACGAGTGTTACAAGACCTAATGATATATCACGTTAATTGTACAAGGCTATACTAATTGGGTCTATGATAGATCCTCGTGAAAATATTCGATTAATCAGGACACTGGTATGAAATTACCTAATCAAATCTTTGAAATGCTACTTCGCTACCATTTTAAACTAACAAGTGTAGAGTGATTGACATCCTAGTATTTCAATTTATCTTCAGTCTGTTACACAAACAGCTTCAAAAATATTACGTCGGATAAAACCAGTGCTTTCCAAGACCTATTTTCTACTCTATGAATAACTGGAGAATGCATGAAATATTTTCTAAACAAGTAAGCTCCCCTGACAGAAATTAGTCACCTGCTGCCAATAAGGTGTAGGACCACCACGAGCGCGAACAATAGCGGCAATGCTGTGCAGCATTGAGTTAACAAGTTGCTGTATATCTGATCGATTTTAAATCACTTTTGCATCAACTGCAAGTGGTCATCAACCATAAAAAATGAAAAAGCGTTTTATTTCAACAAAACGAAAGCCAAACCAACCTCCAGTATCTCGGAAAACCACAGTCACGCTGTGAGAGTTCATCAGTAGGGACGAATACCCATAATGAAAAATAGGAATTGCAAAAATCAATTAATCTCACATGTTGTGCAACTGCTCTTAGCAATTCAGTTTTACAGCAACATTTTGGCTTACCAACTTTGGGTTAAAATAACACAATAAAAATTAAAATACCTGGAAGCTCTGGAGGATGCTGTAGTTACGGCGGTGACTGCTTGAGGCGCAAGGCTTCTGGGGACGCTGGAGCGCACACTCTGCACACTCGAACTGCTGCTATCGCTGTCTCTAGAACATCACAACACACATTACATGACAAACTCGAAGAGTAGAAACCTGTATAAATCAATGGCTAATCCTGAAAAAATTACATTTTTATGACTCAACGTTGGGTTATTAAATTGAGTGCGATATCACATTCGAACTAGGAAAAATTGGAAGAAACTAACATCACTTGTATCTCATCTTCGGTTTGTACATCGTCCTCTCCGTTTGAGGCGGACCGTCTTTTTCTAGATGCGTACGACTCAGAAGAGTCTTCGGATTCAGTTGATGACGGGCTGTAAGTCGAAGACTCTTCGTCAGAAGAATAAGGAGTGCCAGATTCACTGCGACGACGTCGCGACGATGACTTTTTATGTTTCCCTTTTTTGCTGGACTTGGATTTCTTTTTCTTGCTTTTCTTTTTGGCAGACGAGGAATGGGAAGATGACTTTTTGGAAGAGGAGTGAGCCGAGTGGTGGCGACGTTTTTTGTGGGAGGAGCGCTGATGGCGATGGTGCTTGCGCTTGCGTTTCTTGGAGCTCACCGTAGACGATGACCGATCGGGACTCGCGCTAACCGAGCGATCGTGGCGGTGTTTGCTGCTTCTGCGGGCCAGAGAGGCAGTGAGAGCTCAGAACATCAGCAAAAATTCTACACACGCCAATATTGAGGTGAGTTCAAATGATGAGCTTTAGATTCAGTGAAAAAATGGAATGATCAAATTCTACTTTTATATCAGCACACCTAATCAGTTGCTCACAGGGCGTTCCAGTAAGAAGTAGTACGTGGTAGAAAAATATAAGAACATTAAACAGATGAGTACTACTCTTACGAAATGAAGTAATGCATCACATTCCTTTCAAGCACTTAATCTCTTAGTCAAATACAATTTGAGGTCCATAAAAATAGTAAACGATCCTTTTTTTACTACTTTACATTTACGAGAATAACTGATTAGGCATGATCAGCTATTTTTGTTTAGGGAAGCACTTGAAAAAATATTTGAGAAAATGAAGTGATGTGCTTATGGATTTTAAAAGATTGTGCTCTCAGTAACTTGGCTGAATCTCAGTACATACCTTACTATACACACTTGCGGTAGATACAAAACATTAGTCCAGGTGCTCTAATTCGTTTGGGCTTTTTCTCACATTGGGACATGGTACACAGAACACGGTCACGATTTGCGGTCTCTAAACCTATATTTCACTCTTACTCACGACCTTTCCGTTCACAAGCTCAGCGGAAATAAGACAACACGGATAGTCGGGACGATACCTGGTCGACTGCACTACGGTGGAGAAATTAACTAAACATGAATTGAGGATTTTAGAATGCCGTGCGCCAGAGGGAATTTTTCCTGCATTTGCATATTAAACTCAATATATTTTAGTACATACAGATTTTCCTAAGTCCTTTACCAATACCAAAAAAACTAACGAAAGTATAACTAGAAACGAAGGAATAGTTTAAGAGAAAAGGCTAACACCTACATTATTCATAGGTACAATTAGTTTTTCTGGCTATCTAGGTCTGTCATATTGTTGATTAACACACATTCACACTTGACAACGAAAAAACAAAATTTTCTCACATTGCAGCAAGGCAAACCTTTTGGTCGTGCAAAGATTTTACATTCAACACTCAAAACCGAAAAACTGAGTGAACTACAAGAATATAAGAACTGGAAGAGATGCAAGAATTAGGAAAACTTACTTTCGTTTCTTGGCCCTAGAAGACCGGGAACCGCTGTACGCACTGAGGGCTGAGGAGGCGTGAGAAGGGCTCGCCGCGACCAGGTCGCTCGCTCCAGCCTCGTCTGCAAGAAAGCATAAGCCTGAGCTGCGTCTCCAAACAAGTCCTGAAAGCGTCGCTAGACTAACCACCATAGTCGTACAACTAACATGTCCGACATAACATGACATGAACGAAAAAAACCTTTTTCAGACGCCCAATTCCGTAAATGATCGACATAATGGGAGTTTAATGTTCATCATTGCTCGAACTAGTGTATACCACACGGCTGATTGTGTAATCATTACTTCATAATGAGCTGAACTCCTATGGGAAGAATTTTCGAAATTTAATTTTTGTTAAAACTAAAGATTCGGATGAAGAAAAACGAATCTACGAATGCACTTTACGACTTTCGAAGTGTAAAGTGCATGTAAGACATGAGAATACGTGTGTGCAAAAAATGATCGTGTGTTGCCTACATTACGCAATGTGAGAGTTGATGGTAGAGGATACATTATGATTCATTGATAATAATTTTGCATAAAATACCCCTAGGAAAAGGGATCTGATGACGAATTGGCCACTAATGGGGCACCAGGAAAACAGAAATTACCCAATTCTCATCATTATAAACTGATGAACACATCAGAAAAATCATCATTATCGTAGAGTATGCACAGTGACTTTGCCATACATTGGCAAACGTAAAAATTATGGATGAAGATGAAGGTCTGACTCACCTGAATTAAACCTGGGAGCGAATCAAATTTGATCTCACCTTTTGTTGAATGCTGAGTTTAGCAGACCTGATCACGAAGAAATAACACAATGCAAATAAATCCTAAGTTTTCATGGATGGTGGACAAGAATAGTTGAGTTTCAACAAAATTTTGTGAATAAGACAAAGTTCAGAAGATGGAGCGGTCTGACTCAAATTAGCACCAGAATGAATTGTGTATCGCATGATATATTAGAAACAAAAAAACGTACAAAAGCTTTTATTTTTCGAAGCTCCATCTGACTACATTAACAAGAATAATGTAGCATATGATGCAACAAATAAGATTAAGAACCGGCTCATCAGAACACCACAGTCTGTGCAGTACGAGGCAGGTCGAGTTTTTCTTTTGCGCCTTCGCATCGTTTCACCGTTGACTAGTTGTCACCGTTGACTAGTTCACAGTTCAAGGTTGAATGTTGATCAAAAAAACGTGTCCGCTAGAGAAGCACGAAGTTTCTACTACCATACAACATACTGAAGGAATAATGATGAAATAAATTTAGTCGTGTTCTTGGCAAGCGGCCATCACAGAAACAGGACAAGAACATTACCAAAACTTCGCGACCAGGATGCTGCTCTGTCCAATTTCGCACACATATTTCCGTTACCTTAATCATAACAGATGTCCTCTCGCGAGAGCAACGTTGTTAACCCGAGTTAGAGAACTCTTAACAATAACAAGTATAATTCAAGTCATGACGGGGAGAAATTGCGCTTCAATCATTTCAGTGATGATGCGCTGTGGGATCTTGACATTTCCCAATTTGGACACATCAAGAACCGCGTAACTTCGGAAGAACAGCCTCGCGCACACTTAGCAGAGATATCACGATAACTAATCCTTCTACTCCTATGAACTTCCCAGTTAATTCGCTAAACACGGCGACAGACATCCGCTAGTGAAGCTACGAGTTCGTGTAGAAGGTCTAAGCGAGTAAGCTAAGGATCAAACTCTCACGAGGTTTATCAACAGGATCAGTAATACAGCACCACCTTTGAAGGAACTAAACAATTCAACAAACCTCTATAGTTGATTAGCAATCTTAGTTGAAAACCTTGGTTTGAAACAGATTTTCAGCCTCGTAGCATTTAATTTAGTGGTAACGATAAAAGAAGCGCATTTTACAGTTTAACAATTGAAAGTTAATAAATAAGAACTTTTCACGTTAACAAAATAACTTGAGTGCCACTAGCTCACAGAATTTCCTAAATACTATTAAATAAATCCAAAAAGTAAATCGCACAATATGCAGTTTACCTTCTCAATCTTCATAAAATTAATTTTTTATAAATAGAAATAAAATGTTTGCAACGGACTTAGCTCGTGTTGATGCTAAGAATATAGCTCTTCACAGTGCTTGTGATGAAGACAATCTTAACGTTGATGAGTATAGCAACTCAACTATGTCATCAGTTTAATTCATCTTTGAAGCTTGACCTCATGAAAAGACCAAGGAAATTTTTCTACCCAAATAATAACATTTCTCATAGTAAAAACTTCATATTATGTTTAGAATGACTCCTTTACAACATAAAACAGATTTCATTCTCCAGGAAGACTATAGATGAACCATTCAAAGCTGAAGTTTGTGTACATAAGCAACGTATACTTCCTGACAAAACGAAAGAAACGCAGACACTTCAGAAGAGACCACTTGCTCGACGCCGTGCGTCTGGTCCTCACGACAAATGCAATCAACGCTACTAAAGTAGAGCTTAAACCTGGGACAACTAACTTCTACACCAAACATTGCCTTCTCAACGGAATGGAACTTGGCACACCATTGAAAAGTGTCATGCTCGGAAGACATAGTGCACACGATAAACTCATTATTTGCTTGAGTACTTAGAAAATCGTCTCAATTATTAAGTTAAAAGCTCATACTTGCATTATGAGAGACAAAATCTGCACTAACGATCAAGGGCGATTGTGAAACTTTAAACTCATCTCGATTTTATTTCCGCTAGTTACAAAAACCAGTAAAAAGACGTTTCTTTTGTATTAGAAACCATTTTGCACATTGAGTCGAACAAAGTCTGCTCCTCAGCGGATCTTACGAGATGGTTATGTAATGGTGATGATTATGTGATTTTAGGGAGTCAAAAAAAGCAGGAAAAAATGTTACAGATGAGTCATGTTTTCGTTAGAACAAGTATAAAGCTAAAATTCTGAGCAAGAACAGAAAAATGAAACAATGCGTGCTCGGGTTAGTTCCTGTACAATTCATTCGTTTTGCCGGGTATCCATAAAGTCGTGGTGCAATTTGAAATTACAGTGGCTTAGACACCATACATGATAGAAATTATCTGTAAACTAAATTAGAAAATTAACTGTATCTAGTTTACGCATGGTTAGTTGATATTTTGTCAAACAATATTTTGTATTATATTAAAGGCTTTAAATCTTGGATGTCAAAACAACTTCTCATTTATGGCTTCAACGGAAGAAGTAGACCATTTTCATGGCCTCCACGTTCTCCAGATTTGACTCCATTAGAAGATTTTTTTACGGGGGCATGTGAATACATGAGTGTACGCAACAAGACCTCGTTCATTGAGAGACTTGAAAGGTAAAACAACTGCTGTACTCTCAGACATTACTGCTGACCAACTGGCAAATGTTTTCAATGAACTTAAAAATAGTATTACTCTATGCATAGCTAATGATGCATGGCGAACATGTAGAAACATAAGAAGGTGCATTAAATAAATTTAAAAACCTAATTTTTTTCGTTTTTAATTTCTTTTACAGGTTGCTTTTATCATGTATAGTTTTAAAGCTACAGTAATTTCAAATTGCAACACGACTTGATGTGTGCCGTGGATAGTGGCTTGAAAGGTGCTTTTGCCACCGATTTGAGTGAAAACTAATTGGGGTATGAAAGTAGGCGCTTACATACGTGCATAGGCCCAGAACTGAAGGCAACAAAAGAAAGAGGATTTCAATATTGAGTTGACTTTTTACAATGAAGATTTTCGAGTAAATACATACATAGCAGAGGCCATCTTTGAAAGTAACAGTGGGATTTGAAGTCATCAAAAGGTTGCAGGTAGGTAAGCAGTGGTTAGTATGAAAGGA
>JACJUY010001426.1:17622-50719 GCA_014220935.1 Platorchestia sp. MABIK | reverse complement strand
GCGGCGATTTTCCCCGTTGGGTATAAGGGAAAGCGCAAGCACAATACCCCACTCAACCCAGGTGTCGGAAATGGGTACCGGCTTCACGGGGGAACCGTCATGGTGTCCTATATATAGGGTTAGTTATAAGACACTTGAAAAACCAATGCTTAAGATCATATGTATCAGGCTTGATTGGAAATAAAGCATCCTAAGATGCCGATGTTTGTTATATTCAATGGGTGGAAAAATTAGGAGGATACGTATGGGAACACACACAAGGTTTTTTGAGAATCCTCATTTTAAAAACGAAAGAGCTATTGTACGAGATGATAAATCATAAAAGGCATCTCGCATCCGTAGCGTCATGCACTCGTACCATGACATGAGATACTGCAGTTCAAAGAGGTTTAAATAGACCAAGTTAGGCGGGTTTTTAAAAATTGTCTGAGTATGTGCTCAAAATAAGTCTGCACGAGAACACTATAGCCTAAAATTTTACCTATCGTGCTAAAACTTGTGACAGACAGCGAAGGAGAGGAGAATTAAAGTAACAGGTTTTAGACGTTTGACAAGTGAAATTCGAGAAAAGAGCTATGACAGTGTAGAAATACGGGAATAAAGGTGGTGAAAGAGCACTTAATTAAAAAAGTTCAATGTTGTTTAGATAAATGTCGCAAATGAATAAATCCTTTGGAATGAAAATGAGGTAGTAAGTAATCCAAATGCCAGGCTCAGTTTTTACCACCCCAATGTCAACGAACTGAAAGCCCAAAAATGAATGTTATTGCACCTATATCTCCAAAAACATTACATTTTGTGTCATTTCAAATATTCAAGCCTTTCAAGAAGTAACAAAACACAAAGAACCAGAAACAGCACTGGGTTTGTCACTCGTAGCGGGCGACATAGGAGCTTAGAGCAGCATCACAGAGCGACTCCAACAGCTGTCAAAAGAAGAATATTAAACACTCGATGCATCAGAAGTTGAGGAGGCGACGCAGGGAGCGTACCTCCTGAAGGCAACAGCTTCCGGCAGCTTCGTTTTCTTCCCAAACACAGCATGGGCCACCATCATCAAGATCAGCCTCAGTGGCACGCAAGTCATCAATGATAACTCCAACAACCTGTAATAACAATCAACAACATCATAGACAACTGTAAAGGGGCTGAGTAATGACGAGTGAAAATGGCTGCAATGTTCTTTGCTTGGCCAAATTCAACCATCACCCTCAGAAACGAGGTGGCTGTACTGAGGACGCTACGTGATTTCGACCGTAGGCACAAACGTTCATAGGCCCACACTTGGTGCGCGTACTGCTGTTTGTGTTAGCGCGGAGAAAATATTTATTCACAAAGTGCACACTCAAGTTTGTGCACTAAATTGTTCTGTTTATGCACAAATTGTTCAGATGAGTTCTAATATCACGGGTAACACAAAGTAATGGAAACACCTCGAAATTTCAAGAGAATTAGTTTCCCTGTTAGATAGATCGCTTATGGTAATAATTTCAGGTTGAATTCTGCGTGGAATCCGATTGTAAAAAGTTTAAACTGTTTCCGAAGAAATTTTTACTTTTTTTTCTTTTTATTAATTTCTTTCAATGATGATGGTAGACAACATCGACTTATAACTTCATTTTTCTAAAACAAACCATTAATCAGTAGATGTTAGTTAAAGCCTCCCTAACAGCAACTAAGGCGTTCTAAAGAGAGGGAGGAGGAAGGTACCGTTTGGTATGTTAAGGAAACGTGGAATCTATGCTGAAGGTGCATAGAAACAGTGAGTAGAGAAAGAAGTTTGTGATACAAGATAAAATTGAATAAGAAAGTAGCAGGCGCTGAAAAACAGGACAGCAGTGAACCGAACCATAACGGTCTGTAACAAAAAACCTATTCTATTTCAACTAAACAAAGGCCTACCTAATATTTAGCTCGGGACCTCTTATATTTTCCCTTCGAGTGCTAATTCCCATGGATACAATAGTTGTCCCCCTTAAGGGACAAACCATTAATATTCTATGATGAAATTTCGCTACAGTGGTGGCTAAATAAGATGTAATACTTCACAGAATGTTTCTCGCGCCATTCAGCTGCAACGTCACCAGTATGAATGGAATTACTATTTTTAGCCTGAAAAGTGGCACTTCATTTCAGTAACAGTTCCTGAACCAGAGGATGAATTTTATCAACTAAAATTTATACAAAGTCATGATTCTTGATTTTTTACTATGACAGGAAATCAATGAGTCGGTGAATATGCTCTGCAGGTCACATCTTTTTGATGTTCAAGAGTTGAAAGTAAACAGTTTGAATGAAATGTAATTTTTAAACTGTTTCCGAACATATGTTTTCTCGTTAAGAGTGGCATATCAGAAATAGGCATAATCAGAGAATAGGACATTCTTTCACTGCTTTTCTGACCAATTCTGAATGTTTCTAAATCACTCGACACTCTTTTCAATGTTGGTTTTTGAGAGCAGTAGTTTTCTGATTGATTCAAGAATACCACCACTACTGTTCTGGTAGCTCGTACGAGGCGAGAAAGGGACGAGACAAAGAGGGGTCTTATTTTTCCCGAACTAACGAGGACCAGGATTTTCGGGTTGCTAAACCCTCTCAAAAATTTGTGTTTTGAATGTGCGTGGTCGTAGTGCGTATGAGAGGAAAAGTGAAATTGGGAGTTTGTTTCAGAGACGTAAGCTCAATGTGCTTGCATTGAGTGAGACAAAGTTCAAAGAAATGGGTGAATTTCGGTTTGGTGTGGTGAATGGAAGACGGGTGTAATAAGTGGAAGAGCCAAGGAATGAGAAGCCTTATAGCTGAGTTGTGTCGTGAGGTGGAAGAAGTTGGTGAAACTGATGAGGATGCGAGTGCAGCTGGATCAGAAAGTGTGGGTGTTGGTGAGCTCGTATGGCCCAGAGTGGAGACGAGTAGGTTTTGTGAGACTCACAAGAATTGTGTGAGTAGTTTTGGAGCAAATACGTCCGTGGTAGCCTTCGACGGTCAGAATGCGCGAGTCGGAAATGTCACGTTTGGAAGCTGTTTGGAGTACCTGGGTTGAATGAGAATAGTGAGAAGCTCTTAGATATGATCGTAGCGATTGAAATGAGCGTTAGAAATACACGATTTGAAAAAGATGATCGGTATAACTAGAAGTGGGTCAAAGTGCTTGAGAGAACGGTAATGGATAATGTTGTAAAAGAATGATTGGAAAGTAATTGTCGGATATTCGTATATAAGAGAAAAAGCAGCGTCGTGCTGTTGGGCTTACCTGTGAAATAGACGTTCGGATGACGTAGGTGTGTGACAATGAGGAATTGTTGGATCTCGCTGGATTGACTACCATTCTTTGCTAGAGGGTATAGGCTTTTGTAGGTAAATAGCCCTTCTATAAAATATTATGCAACTTTGAAGTCAGTAAAATAATTTTATTGAGTGCGGGTACTAGAGGTGATTTTTAATCATTGTAATAATTTTGGCCGCAGCAATCCGAGTTAGGGTCCTACAGTCATCGGTCAGACCATTTTGAGTTCCTCATTGAGTTTTCCCTCAAGAATTTTTTCTTTTTTTTCCAAAACGCTGTTACTGCGTTAGACACTGTGCCCAGCAAGACATCAACCAGTTGAGTAATTTAATCAAGAGACGGCAGCACTAGCCATGTGACCACAACCATAAGTCATTACAGAAAATTAGGTAGCTCTATCAATTTACTAAATTATAATAAACTTCTTTAAACAATACTCTTAGCTAAATTAGCAAGGAAAAAATACTAAAATGAAATGAACATTTATAAAAATACACATAGATATAAATAGTTCAGTTAGTCACTTTTAAATAAAGCTATTATGATACTAAGTGGTTCCATTATTTTATGTGCCGTAAGTATTTTTCTGTCCATTTGCACGATATTTTTTAAAATGTTGCCATTCGTAAATAAAATTCTACAATTTCTCTCAGTATCACATTAGTTGAAGCGTTAATTTACTAACATTCAGTCATGGGATCACTTTTGAAGTTTGTGAATCTCTAGAAGTGAGTTGAGTAAAATCAAAATTGGAGTACACAAAGCAACGTCCTCAGCACAAAGATAATCAGTCCAGGAGCAGAGGCAATAATTTTAAGATAACACTTCAAAACAACAGCAACGCTTCCGTGTTGAACAAAGAGTTGAGCATAGCCTCTGCTCCAAGAGATCAATAAATTTAGTCTGGTAGCTCAGACAATATTTTCAGCTTGCCGTATCTTTCTTAATCTTTCACAGAGGAAAAGACGTCTAATCTGTCGAGTTATATCTTGAGCATGAGAAACAACTTTCCTGAGCTAAGGAAAAATGAGGGACTAGTTTTCAGGAACAAATTTGGCGAAAAGACGGCAAGAACAGAAAATATGTCTGGAGCATTTTTCCAATTATTTTTTAATACTTATCTCTTTTTGTCTGGCTCAACAAGTCAACTCGACAAATACAGTCGAGCATATATGTTGAAGTAGCAAAATTGAACGGTCAAGCAAAAAAATCAAAACCCACCACTGGGATCAGGAATGAGCAATGCGGACTGCAGAGCCAGACAGCGAGACAACGGCAGCACTCGGTAAATTTGTGCAAAGAATGGAGCAGCTTAAAAAAGGAGGAAGAAGGCGCGCTGGATGGGGGAGAAAGCTTACCGTTGCTGAGCAGGGAAGTGACAGCGGCAGCCAGGAGACCTGTGGGCTTTTTCACGGAAGATGCGGCCGCAACCAACGGTAGAGTTGACACGCTCGTTGATCTGAGATAAGAAACCACGGTTAGATTTTCATCTCGTCTTGAGGGTTTTAACATAACATCCTGCTGTTCATTATTAATACACGACTTCTCTTTAAAAAAGTATAATGTCAAAATTTTATTTATTTATTTACAACCGAAACAGCACACACCAAGTAAAAGTAGACGTTGTACTATTTTTCAAACCTATACGAAATTCCAGTTGAGCATTGAATATATCAGACTCTTTTGTAAGCTGAAACAGTTTCATCGGATATGAACTAAGTGACGTGATAACGGGACATCATCACACTAATAAGAATTTTGCGTAGTCAAGTGTCAAATCTCCGAAAACCTGCGACTAAAACACAAGAAGGAACGCACAACTTTGAGTCAACACACCAATAACAACGTAATTGAGCGTTATTTCTCGTTTTACAACGGGCCTCAAAAAATTAATGCACACTTCAAACTGTCCCAGAAAATTTATTCATTATTAAAAGTACGTGATTAGATGTTTGAGAAAAGCAAAAAAACAGTTCTACGTGACAAATATATGTATATTCTCTTTCGTACATCTATATTTTTCAAATGTTATATTAAATGTTCAAACTGCTGGCCTTCAGTATTGATACTTTTCTGTGTGCGAGTCACAACTGATTCCTTGGGAGTCTCACAGTCTCAAATTACGCGAGCACATCGATACGCTTTAGCTGGGGGATCAGGAATCCAACAGACCACGACAATGATTATCCCAAATTGTATTCAGTCATAAAGCTCGAGTATTGACAACCAAGCGAAGACGAGCATTTCAAGGCCTCTCACTACTTTCTGCTAAAGGGTAATAGAAAGGCCAATTATATGGGGTACATACAAAGAGTTCCCAACCTCGCAGACCTTTGTCCACAAAAAGGCAAAATAATTTGCCATATAGTAATTCCTTCACGTGGCACGTGCCGGTAATCTACCTGGGTATGCTTAGAAATTTTAAAGTCCAAGTGCGTGTCAGTTCCCAAATCTAGAGGGCAGAATGTTGCATACGCTCGTATGGTCTTAACGCAACATGTCTAAACGCATCGAGCGGCAGCATTGCATTAAGCTCTGCCTAAAGTCTGGTGACGCGCAGGGGAAACTAACCAAAATATTCAGAAAACCTTTGGCAATGAAGCCACTGGAATAGCACCGATACGGGAATGGAATAACCGCTTCAAGCAGGGACAAACCCCAGTCGAGAGAAAGCCACGGTTTGGAAGGCCATCTGCCAACAGAAACTGATAATTTTTTGCTTATGTCATTGAAAACTGCGAATTGTGATAGAAGACTGCCATACAATTATCGAAGAGAATGTTGGAGGACTAGAATTAAGCTCAGCATAAATTCATGCAATTTTAATAAAAATCTGGTCCTATGACGGAGGTGGGCAAAATTCGTTCCAAAGTTGCCTGTGAAAGCGCAGAAAAAACTGAAAACTGCAAGACTTGCTCGACTGTGTTAACATTGACTTTAACTTCAGGGAGACCGTCATCACTGGTGATGAGCCTTGCGTATGTGAATTTTGATCTTCTACGTATATTTTGGAGTCTGAGTTGCGTTTAACTGTCACTGATATAATGACTTCACTACTGTTATTATGGGTGCGAACTATGGTGATAATGCATTCAGGGGTGTTCCGATTAAAGTGAAAAACTGGGATGCGATGCTCGCATTAACGTATTATCTCCGTTGTAAATCGAGGATCTTGTACTAAACAATAGCAATGGGTTGCACTAGAGAGGATAATTATCTGCTTGAAAGCAACCATTTCTTGATATAAAAAGGAACAAGCAACTGAACAGAAACCACGAACAACTCACGGCAAAGGAGGTGTCCCACTTTCGCCAGTCCTCTCGGAAGACTGACGACGTTCTCTGGGTGTACCATTGAGAGGGGGCGGAGTTGGTGGAGCAGGTGAGGGGCTTCTAGAAGCTGAGTGCGAGATGCGAGGGGACTGAAGAGAGCAGGGTTGTGGGAGTGGGGAAGAAGAATTACGGGCGCAGGAGAGCGGCGGAGTCAAGGAAGGGGAGGAAGGCACTGGAGAAGGAGGAGGAGGTGGAGATGTGGTGGCCGCCATCATGAGCGCCGCGATCTCAGGAGGCAGTTGCGGACCTGGCCAAAGGAAGGGAAATTTCTAATCGTTCGCATGCAAAGGAGAGTTTTGAGTGAATTCAAAGATGAATACAACCCATCACGTGTGAGCACGCTAAAGAAGCATGGTTGGCTCCAAATTCATGAACAGGCAGTAACAAACTAGAGCAACAATTACCTAGGTATCGAATGTTTTGCTATTATAACTTGTCAATAATCAACCTATCCTCAACAGCGTAAAACATTTAAATCACGAAGAATGCACTTCCCGTAAATGCAACAAATGTCTACACAGTCGTCAATCCACAAAATTAAGTAGTATTACAATCCACGTCTGATGTGAATCTTGGGCAAACTAAATGTTACAAGAGTAAGTACTCGTGGATTAAGCATTAAAATTAGCCACAGATTAGATTACAAGTTAGTTCAAGTCCTCTAATGATAATAGAGGCGTTGCCATGAGGGGAAGGATGAAAGCATCATTTAGTATGGAGTTAGGGGGATCTACTACCGAAAATTTTACCTAATTCATCAAATTTTTCAAATTTCACTGCTCACGTTTCTATCGCATCTAAAGGAACGAAAATGAATATATATTTATATATCTATAAAATTGAATTCTGAACACATTTTCTCCTATAAAAATTTTCGATTTTCGCAATAGAAAAAAGTTATTGTGCGAACATGAGGAAAACTTTATATACTTGCGCAAAACATTTCCCACTCTACAATTTTTGACGTAGAAGCGCGATTGTGGTCTCAATCAACGCGGAAGGACTGTAGAAACCTCGTAACGAAGGACTTTTTTGAATTTCGAATGAGTAAAAAAAATTATTGTTACATTTGTCCAAAAATTTCTTCCGCAGGTAAATCCTAGATTCTTTCTCTATTCTCAGCTTACACATTTATATTGCAACTAGGTGAACGAAAATGAATACAGATATGTAAAATTGAATTCTGAACACATTTGACTCTTTGAAAATTTTCCTTTTCGCAATAGAAAATCGCAATTGTTGAACATTGTAATAATAACTTTTTTACTAGTTCGAAATTCAAAAATTCCTTCGTTACGAGGTTCCTAAAGTCCTTACGCGTCGAGCGAGACCACAATCGCACTTTCTACGTAAAAAATTGTAGAGTGGGAAAATTTTTTCCCAAGGATACAGGGTGTCCGACACTTTTGTTGCCAAACTTTAACATAAGGTAGCCATCGTCGACATGAACACTTTTTATTCTATTAAGGTATGGTCTAAAATGCTTAGTTAAAGAGTTACAAGGACTTGAAGTTGGACAGTTATTAAAAATAATTCGTACACTCTCTTGCGGAGACGAATCCAAGGCGGTAAACTGCGGCACATCAATGGCAAGGATACGAAATGAGAAGTTAAGTTAAGTATGTGAAACATTTATTATCATTAATTAACATTAACTTTTTAATGTTGTGAAAAGGAAAAAGCATTTTCGACAGTAATTATTATGAGCACAACAAACGAAACCGTAACCTTGGTTACATGTTTACAAAAATTGTTCAAAATGCCGCCCATTTGTTTCGATGCAGGCGTTCAAACGCCTCTCCAATGATTGGCGGACGCAAGCCAAGACACCAGGAGTTTCACGAATCCTTTCCGAGGCTTCAAAAATCCTACCCATCAGGTCCTCTTCGGATTGAATAGGTGTTTCATACACTAAACGTTTCATATGCCCCCAGAAAAAGGAATCTAGGGGCGTAATATCAGGAGATCTTGGTGGCCACGCGAAGGGACCGCCACGGCCTATCCAGTGATTGGGATATCGGGCATCCAATAATTGCCTAACAGCAACCGCAAAGTGTGCAGGAGCACCATCATGTTGAAAATACATTCCTCTGATGTCAGCTAAAGGTACATTTTCCAGTAGTTCTGGCAATTCTTCATCAAGAAAAATGTAATAGGTACGTCCATTTAGTCTCTCTGGTAAGATGTATGGCCCAATCAGATGGTCACCAAGAATTCCTGCCCAAACATTTACGGTGAATCTAACCTGACGTCGACATTGTCTTGTAACATGTGGATTGTTGCCAGACCACATGTGCAGGTTATGGAGATTAAGTGTTCCTTCTCGAGTAAATGACGCTTCGTCTGTGAATAAGACTCGAGGTTGTTGATCTGTTTTCTGTTGAAACCACCTCGCAAATTCAACACGACGTTCGAAATCTTCACCGTGCAATTCCTGCACACGCTGAAAGTGAAATGGATGTAGACCACTGTTATGTAGTACTTGCCACACAGTAGTTTTGCTTAAATGTAAAGCACGTGCACAAGAACGAGTGCTTGAAGTAGGATTGTTTCGCAAATATTCTAAGACATCTTCCACCTCGTCTGGATCTGCTACTCTCCTTTGGCGTCTTCCTTCAGGTCGTGGTCTGTGAAATGATCCGTATTCACGTAATCTCCGGTGTATGGCTGTGAATGTTTGACGCGATGGAACATGTCTGTTAGGATGCCTTTCTGCGTAAATTCGAACAGCCTCCCAAGAATTTCCATTTGCTGCACCATACACCCAGTGCATATCCGCTAATTCAGCATTGGTTACTCCCTCCATTGCCGGTGATACATTTGCAGCCGAAGAAGTACTAACAGTAAACAAACTAATCTTTGTCGTTGATGTCGAGGAGCACTCAGAATATCGGATGAAATCACGTATTTGTAACTTTTTAACTAAGCATTTTAGACCATACCTTAATAGAATAAAAAGTGTTCATTTCGACGATCGCTACCCTATGTTAAAGTTTGGCAACAAAAGTGTCGGACACCCTGTATATATTTTTTCTTATGTTCGCACAGTAACTTTTTTATATTGCAAAAATCGAAAATGTTTATAGGAGAAAGTGCGTTCAGAATACAATTTTACATATCTGTATTCATTTTCGATCCTCTAGATGCAATAGACACGTGAAAAGTGAAATTTAAAAATTCTGTAAATTAGGTAAAATACAGGGTAGTAGATCCCTTCAAGGGAACGCGGAATATAGGCACAAGGTGTGTTCCTATATATGACCCCTAGCGTGTAGAAACAGGAAGTTAAGAAAGAAGTTAATGAAACAAGATGAAAATTGATGAAAAAATTGATAGGTGCTGAAAAACAGGACAGCAGTGAACAAAAATAAGATGGTTCTTAACAAAAACAAAAAGCCTTTTCTGGTTAAAAAAAAGCCTACCGAACTCTCAGCTCGGGACCTCACATTTTCCCCCATGGAGTACTAATTCCCATAGATACAATAGTTATATCCCCTAGAGGGGTAACATTGGCAACAAAGACATTATTCAATCACTTTAAAAATAGGTTTTTCACGACAAAACCTAACAGATCATTCGTGGGAGGAGCGCACTTCGTCTACTTGGTTGACTGGAGGAGGGCACCAAGTCAAAACCAAGTAGATAAGAGTGTCAGTGAAAAATTTCCACCGCAATTTTAATTGGTTGATTTCAATGAAATTTTCAATTAGGTTCATTGGCTTATATGATCATATTCAAGATTAGGATTTTAAGCCGACAAAAGGAGCAGAGATGGTTATCTCAAAATGATGGGGAAACATCCACAGGTCCCAACAAAGAGGTGTGGCTCACCCATCTACTTGGTTGTGAACTAAGCATCTCTCCTAGCACAGCAGCCTAGAAGCGCTCACCAACTAGTGGGCAAGCCGCAACTAAGCTCGAGAGATGGCATAATCTGTTGGAAGCCAATTGCCTATCAACGCTGCCACGTCCAACTGCATGGGGCTGCTTTCCAGGGTGGTAACTCACCTATAATGTGAGGCTGAGGAGGTTCAGGCCCTACTCTCAGCTTGGAAATGAAGGCGTGAGCAGCTTTTTTCCTCTTGAGCCGCTTGTCGGAGCCCCTGCCTGCGCGCACAGGCTTCTCAGGCGCGTCACCAGAGTCCCTTTTGTCTTGCTCCCCAGTCTCATTCTCTTGAGCTGCCAGCACCACAGGACAGGGAAAGATGCCGTAAGAGTTCCCACGGATGTGAGCTACCAAAATTTGGTTGAATGTCTTATTTTACTGATAGGGAGCTGAGAAACTAATTAACTCTGGTTTGAAGCAGCCAAAGTTCAGAAATTAATCATTTTACCTAACAGTCTAAATTAATAAGGAAACATGCTATGACTCTTGGCTGACTCTTTCCACATATGGTGGAGAAAACGAAATACACTTGTTTTACTGCACACAAATAACTAACACAGGATTTTTTTTTGGCATCAATGCCATATTTTCGTAGGTTAATAGACTGTAAAATCGCAAAAAAATGTGGAAAACCATTCAATTCATTCAAAAGTTAGTAGGATAAATTCAGTCCAAAAAAGAATGCCGGTGGTACAAACAAGATATCAACTCACCATATTTGAATATGTCGTACATTTCCTCATCGGCCGATGCGTTCTCTTCATCTTGAAGCGCTTTCAACCGATCAGCCTCCCCATCAGCATTTTGAAAGAGCTTTTCTCGATTGGCCTGCTCCTCCTTTATTTTGGCCTCGTTCTCCTCTTTCTCCTTCTCCTCTCTGAGCTTTTTCTCTTTCTTCTCTCGTTCAAACTGTTCTCTCTTCATTTGACGCCATTGCCGCCGCTCTTGCCGCTGCTGCTCTCTTTTCTCTCGCTCGTCAGCGTCCAGATTTTCGAGGTCCTCCTCGCTGGAGCTGGACTCGAGCGGGAAGCTCGTGGGCGGCAGCGCGCACTCCTGGTCCTTGCGTTGCTTCAACTTGAAGCTGATCGTAGGCAGAGTAGGACACGACTTCTGCGGCGCGGGCATGGACTTCGAGGCCGCCACTACTGTCTTCATGTCTTTCGCGCTCTGCAACCAGTCATTTGGGTCACGTTACAATTTACAATATTCATTCTTTCAATGAAAACAAATGCACCACATTTCTTGTACTATTGGTATTTCGCTGTACATGCAAAAATTAAACCTTTAGAACCACAAGCAGCATAGCCTGAGTCCAGCTTTTAGCAAAATGGCAACAGAAATTCTCATTGATTTTGCTAAAACCACCACCCTTAATGTTCTATCACTAACCCTCTCAGAAAGTTTGGGGCAAAAATAAAGCATCTTCAGATAAAAATGTGTAAAATGCAACAAATTTCGTGTCAAAGGCACTCAAGATGGATAAGGCATTTTCTTTAAAATAAAGAAAATTGACATGAAAATTAAAAAAGGAAACATATAAGTCTGGCCACCTACCTACAGAGCAAAACCTATGACAGGTTGCCATAACTTTAATCGATTCTGCGGTGTCAAGAAATTTCTATCAAAATTTCACTCGATGTTCACTCACATAAGCACCACCAGTATACTTTCTCGAGTCTTTTATGAGTCCTACCTATACCGTCTACTATTTCTCCAACACTCCTACACGTGCAACATAGCAATATCACACTAGTGGTCCAAAGATGGTGGCAGGTTTGAATAGAATATAAAGGCGGTAAACATATATCTCCCGGCAATCTCCATTAGAACTTCTGCGAGTGTGAGTCATCTAAAATTACATCAACAGTGCTTAAAAATATCGATTCTCAATACATCCTTTTTAGGCTCGTAGGTTGCGCGTCCTCTGATTAATTTACAATTTAATGAGGGTAATCACAATTGCTTTGCAGTGTTTGAATAAATAAATAAATAATAATTGTAAATGTCAATGGGAACCAAGCGATCGATAAATAAAGTCAATAAAACCCATTTTGAGAGTTTTCCGCTTGTTTGTTGAACTGCACCAAACCAGACTTTTGTTGTAACGGGCGATTTATGATGATTCCATGTTTTTTAGGGTCAATACAAAAAGGAAAAGTGTGTGAAGCAGCCTTACTTTGTATAGATCTTGCGCTCCGGTGATAAAATGAAGTCACAAGCCCTGCTAATATAACAAGAAAATGTGGGAGTACCTACAATAATTAATATATTTCCATAATTTAAATAGTTTAATCAGATGATGAGGGCTAACGACGAGCCGAAAAAAGCTCGACTTCGCTGCTATTTACTGTTGTATAAAGAACAATCATTAGGAACTGACTTTTTGGACACTTAATTGATAGATGTATCATTACCTATCTTGCAAGACTTTGTAAAGTTTGACTAGCTTAGTTATACAGGAAATCAATGATAGATTGGGACTAACTTAATTTTACCCCTTTGATTCTTCACAAATGTCGCGACATTTCCCACCACTGAACAGACGACACGATTTCTATGGGCAGGTCTGGAGATGAAGTTGCACACATTCCTCGAAAATGCTAGAAATTGCTAAAAACACTGACAGATCTCTCCACAGAACCACCCAGGTCATATTATAAAACTGTCAACCAGAAGAAAAGAACCAGCAAGTTTACATATATATACTTCTTTCCAGCAAACACGCACCATCAACTTTGTTAGTAAATATAATTTGAAGTAACAGAGTATAACTTAAATTATAATTTTATAAGCTGAATTTGAAAACGCAGCTGCTGATACTGGCTCACTCGGTCCATCAAGGGTACGAGAAAGAAGTGCATCAAGACAAATGCAGCAATATGTGAGACGTGTTGACAAAATCAAGAACATGCACCCCAATATTGAATTTTGCAATGCAAGACACAGCAAATCAAATTTGAGTCAAACAACAATGATAGAACATTTGGAATGTTATACCCCATAACTAGGTATAATTTTAAAAGATCCCCCTCTAACAAGGCATCATTTCAGTTACAAGTATTTTGCATTTTAACAGCATTAGATAACAAAAAATGAATATTCTTTATGAGGCGAAAGCGATTTTCATGTTTATATGTAGATGAAAGTATTTTCTATGATTACATTTGGCACCTTCTCCCCTGAGAAAAATTGCATTCTAAAACTAAATCAAGAAAAAACCTTTATTAGGTGATCACAGCAACAGTCTAAAAAAAATGCAACCCTAAAATATAACTTCACCTCCTGAATGAGAGGTGTGAGGAATTAGTGCTTTTCATTCTTAGCACATGAGCTAGATTTAAAATTATAATTAGCGGCGAAGAGATAGGGACAATTTCAGTATTTGTCAAACAAAGCCGTTTGATGGTAACCCAAAATTACGTGACAAACTTATGAGTCATAGGTAATTAGAAGTGGTGATTTATTTGCATTTGGTGGAACACTTCAATTGAACTCACCTCAGCCCTCTTGGAGGCGCTGTTGCTGACGCACACGCCGAACACTTCAGTCAGCAGGGAACGCTTAAGTTCAAAGTAGGCATTGAATTTGTGACCATTCTTGAGGAAGTGGAAACGGGCATCACCTGCACAAGGCAGCATCAACAAAAGATTAGATTAGATCATTGGTTAGTTTAAGCTTCCCTAACCGCTACAAAAAAGAGCGTATCGAAGAAAGGAAGGCACCATCAAGTATGGATACTAGGGAATGCGGAATCTATGCAGGAGAGGGCATAAAAACAGTAAGTTGGGAAAGAAGTTCAGGAAACAAGATAAAAGTTGAAGAGGAAAGTAGTAGGTGTTGAAAATCAGAACAGCAGTGAACCGAAAAAAGGTGGTTCTAAACATTACAAAAAACATTTTATTTCAACAAAAAGAAGGCCCACCTAACTCTCAGCTCGGGCCCTCACACATTTCTCCCTGGGAAAGAATAACGCACTATGTTAGATATTTCTAATTAAAGCCTTTAAGTACATCTAAACCGAGCGAGACCAACAGCACTGGCCCCACCCACACGTACGTCACGGTAGACGAAGCTGTTGCACTCAGGAGTAGACATCTAAGGCGCCATTGGCTATTTTCTGAATCACCACGAATTTCAGGAGGGTTGGACAGGAACCTCGCAGCTGTACTTATATCTCGATTTATGGAGACCCCTACACAATTCTTGGATATTTGTCTTCTTAGCTGGCTACTCATCCACATCTTTTTCTAATGTCACTCATCTCTTCCAACGATTACTTCAAAACGTTTTCTGATCATTTTTACTACTTATTTCGGAGCATAGTGAACCGTATAAAACTCACACACACATCTTGTGTATACAAATCAGAATGTTAATGCTAAAAACTTCATCTTGCATTCAGAATGTTAGTACTATATTAACTGAAGTAACTGCTATGTTTCCACAACAATCACGCTGAACCTGTTCATTCAAGTTTATTTTATTCAAATAAATCGTCGGTCGTTCTTCAAAATACAATTTTACATTTCGTGAAATAGAATCAGCATCAACGATTTACAATCATTGAACCTCACTTTTTCAATATCGCAATGCCGCTGTTCAGTACAAATTGTCCTAATAAAATTAATCACTTCCACCATATTCTTCTGTTCCAAATCTATTTACTTCATGTCCTGAGATGAAGTCCTAAACTTTCAATGCCTCAAAAGAAACCCTTCCCCTCTCGAACCAACACTGTGCACACCTGCCAAGACCTCAATACGGGCTTGAAATTTATTTCATACTTCCCCACGCCCAGCATCAAATGTCCTATTCTGGGACCTATTGCCTCCCTCGAATTTCATCTAAGTGATACACAGCACCAAGTACAACAGATATCTCTACTGGTAGACTTATCCTTAGAATGAATGAGACCAAAATAGGATTGTTAAATTAGGTTCTCTTTGTTAAGGAACTGAAGATATCCAAATATTTACCTCTGGCTTTGATTGCTTGCTCGAACTTGGCACCATTTTTGACGATGTAGCACGCGATTTTATCAATGACCATTTGTTCCCTAGGACTAGGCCATTTAATATCATCAAAGTTTTCACCATTCTCATCAACATTTTTCTTGCTGGAACGAGCAGCGTCGTTATTTTTCTTTTTTGACGAGTTTGATTCTTTAGAGATAGGAATCTTCATGGCTTTGACGTCACCATTCTGAGTTGGCTGGGTTGGCGTAGTAGGTTGCGCAGCAGAGGGTTGCGAGTCAGACTCAGACCCGCTGTAGTCGCTCTCATCTGCTTGGTTAAAAGACGGGTAATCTACTAGGCCCATGAATGGCTTCAGAGCCGAGACGACCGCAGCTGCAGCTTTAGGAGTCAAAGAAGAATTTTCATCAGCATTCGGAGCAACAGATGATGACGGTGTACTGCTAGTTTTCTCTGGCTGTGTGTTTGAGTCGATGCTTGCAGAAGCTTGTGACTGGGACTGTTTGGCCTGGTTTTCCTTTATTTTGCTGATCAGTTTAGAATAAGAACAGTCCGCTGACACAGCACTCGTTGTCTTGCTCGGCATTGCAGAACCCGGAGCTGCATCTGCTGATGGGTTAAAGCTTGCAGCCGGTACATCTGCAGGAGCTTCCTCTTCCTGTTGTTCTTCTTCGTGATATCTGAACAGGTTAATTAAAATGAATTAGAATTAGGGAGTTAGCTTAAACCTCCCTAAATTTTAACATTTAAAGTGTTACCAAGAGAAAAGATTAGTAGATTAGTCGTTAGTTTTAGCCTCCCTACCCGCAGCAACAAATGCTATCCAAAGAGAGGAAGGAGGAAGGCACCATTTAGTATGGAGTTAAGGAAACGCGGAATTTAAGCAGAAAGGGCATAGAAACAGAGAGTTGTGAAAGAAGATTGTGAAACAAGATCAAAGTTGAAGAAGAAAGTAGTAGGTTCTGAAAAACAGGACAGCAGTGAACCGAAAAAAGGTGGTCCTTGACACAACAAAAACATTTTATTTCAACAAAAAAGAAAGCCTATCTAACTCTCAGCTCGGGCCCTCACATTGTCCCCCTGTTAGCGCTAATTCCCATAGATACAATAATTGTATCCCCCTGAGGGGACCAAGAGAAAAGAGAGAGAACGGTACCATTTAGTATGGAATTTAGAGAAAAGGGCATCTATGCACAAGATGTATCCCTACACCCGGAGCATAAAACCACAAGCTAGGAAGAAAGTTCATGAAATAAGATAATAAGTTGAGTTATAAACCATTAGGTGTTGGAAACTGAGTGGGAATAGGTCTAAGTGAACCGAGAAATAGGATTGCCCATAACGAAACCAAAAATCTATTCTATTTGCACAAGGCCAACACAACCTTCAGCTTGAGCCCTTTCATCTTACCCATGAAGTGCTAATTTCTATTTGTACAAGTTATATCCTCCTGAGGAGGTGATATCTGCTTCTTGAAACAGTCAAATCCAAAAATGTTTATATTTTTACCTTATTCATAGTATCCATAATAATGTTTATTCATCATTCACCCATGTTATTATTCACAGAACATTTATTGTCTTATTCAGCAATTCCCCTATTGTAAATAACCATACATTGATCATAAGGAAGTTTTAGCCTCCCTTTACCACAAAAAAGATATCAAAGAGAAAAGATGAAGGCACCATTTAGCATGGAGCTAAGGAAATGCGGAATCTATGCACAAGGTGCATAAATACAGTAAGCTTTGAAAGAAATTCGTGAAACAAGAAAAAATTGAAGAAGAAAGTAGTAGGTGCTGAAAAATAGGACAGCAGTGAACTGAAAAAAGATGGTCAGCAATAAAACAAAAACCTATTCTATTTCAACAAAAAGGCTTACTCAACCTTTAGCTTGGGACCTCACATAATCCCCGTGGGAGCACTAATTCCCATAGATACAATAGTTGTATCCCCTGTGGGGTAAATGATCATAACTAATTACTATAAAAAACATCTACATTATTTTCATCTACACAATTAGGATAATTAAGCATGCAAACCAACATTCTCACAGTATATACAGGAGGTGATGTAAATATTAGGGACAACTATTTATGGAACAAATATTTTGTAACTCATTTAGTATATTTTGATATAGTATGAAATTAATCAAAAATGCTTCTATCAGAATTGTCTATCAAAACATCCGTAGAAAAAAAAATTGGTAAAATGTTAAGTTACATTTTTATCAAGAGTAATGATGAAGACCGACCGCATGGAAAAGTATTGAACATGTCCAATTCAAATTTAGTTGCCATACCCTTGTCCTGCCAAACGGTCTCCAGTAATTTCCTGTTGACAATGATCAGCTTCTTGCAAGAATGTGCTGGAAGTTCTGATCATTCTTCTCCACAAACATTCCCCAATTACTTCACATGAGACCACACACTACCTATTTCAGATGTTTCCATAAATTTCAATTGAAATAGAATTTGGAACCTATCCTATAGTAACCATTTCATTATCATTTAGCTATTCTTGAGTGTGTCTAACCTTGTCCTATGGATCATCATCAAGTTGGAATTTGGAATCACACTCATGGTTCAATGCTGAGGCGCTCTACAAAAGATGTTATGATAAAATATCTCATGTTCTTGTGCATTTATTCTCCCTCACTTTTCTAATCCCGTACGGCAAAGAACAACCCCAAATCATCCCACTTCCACCTTCTGCTTCACTGCAGTGATGGTGTTCTTGAGTTTGTGTGACGCTCCTAGTCTTCTCAGCACATGAGAGCAGCTGTTTCTTCTGAAAATTCCGATTTTAGTTTCATTCAACTAAATAACTTTCACCCAGAATTCATCCAACTTCTCTTCAAACCTGTTCACAAATTTTGAAATAGTTTGTACATGCTTGCATTGTTACCGGGAGGCCTCCTGAGGTTCTCACCACGCACTCTCGGATGTGGTTTTTGTGAACTCAGTGGGAATGTTGGTTTGCATGCTTAATTTGTGAGCTTCTTTTTGTTTGTTTCAGCCTAGATTCTTGCTGTGCAATGAACTATTATTGTACATAAATTAATCTTAAGCCTGGAAGACCTGGCTTGCTTGGGTTCCACCATCTTGGAAGGTGAGTTGGATGGTTCTTCTAGTTAATTAGCATGTGCATTGTTGGAATTTTCAGTTCATCAGCCTTGGTTTGCTTCTCTAATTTCATCTTATTGTGTCTTGAGATGTTCATTTTGATTTGTTTCCTTAATTTTGAGTGGAAGTTTTGTTTGTATTTTATGTTCAATTTACTGATATAATTTGCACTTCTGATTTATTTTGCTTTGAGATTTGTTTGCTTCAGATTTTTGTTTCATTTATGTTTGTTTGTTTGTTTGTTTGTTTGTTTTATTCTTTTGGTAAAGCCTGGTCATGGGAGTTGCTTGCGGTTCTTGTACTTATAAGTTACACTCATTCTTTTCAGCCGGCAAGTCAACACCTCATGTCCATGCTCCCTATTCTTGGCCCATCTTGTCATACCTATCTGTACATTCTTTATTTGCTGTGCCTCTAGATTAGTTATTTCCCATATTCTGGTTCCGAGTAAACTGTTATAAACACGTAAGTTTCATTTCACCAGTAGTTCAAGACTCATTTTACAAGATCGATGATGTATTATAGGAAGTCCTGACCTCGCAACAACGTTCTAATAATGGAGTCTTTCTTGGTGACCTAGACTGTAGTCATTAGTACAAGAACTTTTCACTTTGGAACAACACCAATTGTACTCAACCAAATTTAAACCGTGACCAATTTTGCGATGACCTTAAAAACTGTTATGAAGCTTTAGATTTAGTCCCTTGACTTTGTCCCTACAGAACTGTCATCCTTGGCAGTTTGGCTAAAGTGGAGTGCTGTGACTGCCTGGAAGATCATCATAAAAATTGAAAAGTAATCAACAAATCGATCTCTTTTCATCCCATTTATATATGTTAAACACTTAAGCATTACGCCATTTTCATCATTGTTAAATAAAGTTGTTATTAAACATTTTTCCAATTATTCCTTTTTTGCTTAGATAGAGAGTGTTTTTACATTATTTGAGGTCAAGTTCATTAAAATCAAAGTAAACTATACGAGAAACAAAAGAAAAATCCATTTGCCTATACCATTGCCACCCTCTGTAACTACACAAAACTTCTCTCAGGGAACTGGGCTTTTTTTTTAGTATTTTCAAACTTTGACCATGGAAAGAACTGGTGTAGGTAGCTTTAGGATAGAAAATTTAAGAGTAAGAATACCCCAATAGTAAGGCAAGCCTGAGTCTTACCTGCCGCTCTTGATGAGTGTGACGATATGCTTGTAGTATCTGTTGAGGCAGTTGTCAAACGACAGGAAGCCAAACAAAGCATTGCCTGTCTGCTTTGTTTTAAGAACGATCTCCATCTGGGAGCCCTGCTTTGCAATGAAGCTAGCAGTCTTCACAATGATCTTGTGTTGCTTCAAGCTCGTTGGCTGTAAAAGTCAAGATAATTTGCGTTAAATCCAATTTAGAATTATCTTTAGCATTTCAAATGGAATGAAATTGGAGACAGTAGAAGCATCTTGGTTGTAGGAATCCATCATTAAAATCACTTATCAATTAATTACACTAATTTTAGATCAGATCTAGAGAGTGTTGAGACAAAACAATGCAAACATTCCCTGAATTTATAAGAATATTAAAATGATAGGAATGTTAAATGAACTTGTTGCTACAGCTTAACACGCATGGATGGAGTCAACATTCACAATTTACTACAGAAAATTCTCAGCAGGGCTGACTTTGCAAGAAGTGTGAAAAAATCAAAGCTAACAGCACTTGCCACTTCTAAATTTATTTTTACAGAGCATAAGCGATTTATTCAATGATAACATACAACCTCCATAAATTTGGAAATAAATTTAATTCGAATATTCTCAAGTATGCTGAATATTTTACCTCTCTACACAAAATGGAAGTCAATTGCACAATGAAGTAAAAAAAATGAATGATCCAGTTCATTGTATAATGAAGTTAAAAAAAATGAATGATCCAGTTCATTGTATAATGAAGTAAAAAATGCATGATCCAGTTCATTGTATAATGAAGTAAAGAAATGCATGATCCAGTTCATTGTATAATGAAGTAAACAAATGCACGATCCAGTTCATTGTATAATGAAGTAAAAAAATGCACGATCCAGTTCATTGTATAATGAAGTAAAAAAATGCATGATCCAGTTCATTGTATAATGAAGTAAAAAAATGCACGATCCAGTTCATTGTATAATGAAGTAAAGAAATGCACGATCCAGTTCATTGTATAATGAAGTAAAAAAATGCACGATCCAGTTCATTGTATAATGAAGTAAAAAAATGCATGATCCAGTTCATTGTATAATGAAGTAAAAAATATGCATAATCCAGTTCATTGTGCAATCTATTCTTACTAGTGTACATGACCTGTGAAAAATAACGGGATTCAACATTTTCCATAACAAATCTTCCAGGTGTGGATAACAAACAAGTATATCTATCCTAACAGTACTCACGATTAAAATATTCTTTTACATGTGCACGGATGAAACTCGTATCACATCTGTAGTTATTAAGCATCCTTTAAGAGACCGACTCACATTTTTACAAAAATAATCACTTTTTTGGTTTGAATGCGTGCACAAAGGCTTGTTTGTGCTTCATTTTAAATTTCATGCTTCTAGACAAAATGGTTCAGGAATATCGATCGTCGAAGTTAGTTATTGGGCGGGCGGTGGTTGAGAGCTGCCTTATTGGCTAGGAAGCATGCCAGTGCTTTCTTTGATTTGAAAAAGCACCCATAAAAACAAAGTTATTACTGGTCAAAACTATTCAGCAATTAGCCAATCAGAGCTTATGACTCGAGAAGACACCTCAGTTACACTTGAGCTATTGCGAGGAATGTCGCGTCACGTAGCGTCCCTTACGATATCTTTTTCATCTTTCTAGGAATCACACCGCTCGTGTTTATTGACGTAGTAACTTGGTTTAGAGCTCATTTTATTTGTAATTAGATTTACTACAATCTCTATTTATTACATTTTCAGTTTAGGATTTTATTTTTTAAATTTATTACTGCAAATAATTCACTTTTGTGATTTTTCTTTCAAAAAATTCCTAAAAGGTCAGTGACAACAAATTTGAATTTTGACTCAATAGAGATTGTAGAATATTGTCTTCTGAGTGTGATGACATTCAAAGCAAATTTTAAAATCAATTAGTTAAGCTTTAGTTGCACTTTGAGAAATGCCCCTAAGACTTTCTCTTCAGAAAAACTCGTTTTCTATGTAAAAATTTGAACAATGTGAATGTGTAAAAATATTTCTAGTTCTGAATTTGGATGTGTGCTGCAATTTTCAAATAAATCTGCCCAATAAGGAAAAAGTGGTGCCGGTATAGTATGATATCTACCGCCAGTTTTAATATCAACAAACCTCTTTCTCATACACTCAATCTACAGAATGATCATGGCTGGATGCAAAAGTTGACATACTAAAAAAGAAAAGAGTATCTCATGAGCATTTCCAATCTCATTTAGACCATTACTGTTGGAAACTTAAGAGAAAACACGAGGATCAACCTACTGCTTTCTTAAGTTGGATGTCTAAGCAGAATCTGGAAAACTCCTGGATTTTTTTATTGCTTTAGATGCTAGAGATAAGTTTATTTCACAAGCTGTCAAATATGCAGAACGATCTAAGAATCGTAAGTGGGGTAATTGGGGTTGGGAAAGGGGGGTGGGGGTGGGGGTGGGGGTGGGGGTGGGTTTAACCAGCAATTTGCGCCGACCAGCAAGTTCATGTGCCACTCATCTGAATTTTTTGCGGTTTTTATTGCTCTTTTTAATACAGAAGTCCTTAATTTACAAGCTAGGGAAGGTTCAGAACGTTCTGTGCTTCGAGAGAGTGGGAAACGAGGGGTGAAGGTGGTGGATTCGAATACAGCTGCTAGCACCGGAGAGTCCCCGCATTAGACACGAACCAGAAAATCTCAATTTTGTTTTGTGGTATTCATTTATGTTTCTTTGTTTGTTTAATTCTTTTGGTAAAGCCTGGTCATGGGAGTTGCTTGCGGTTCTTGTACTTATGAGTTACACTTATTCTTTTCAGCCGGCAAGTCAACACCTCATGTCCATGCTCCCTACTCTTGGCCCATCTTGTCATACCTATCTGTACATTCTCTATTGGCTGTGCCTCTGGATTAGTTATTTGCCATATTCTGGTTCTGAGTAAACTGCAATAAACGCTAAAGTTTCATTTCACCAGTAGTTCAAGACTCACTATACAAGATCGATGATGTATTATAGGAAAATTCTAACCCGGCAACAACGAAGAGTATTTTAATTGCGGGTACTATTAGGATGGATCCATTTGTTTGTCATTCACAACTGAAAGAGTTTTAAAGGAAAATATCAAATGCCGCCATTTTTGATGAGTCGCGTACACTAGTGTAGTAAATAATTTACTAGACGCATATCACAGTTATAAACCAATAACTCAAATGGTAATTAGGCAAAGGGAAATTAGCTGATGATTAGCATTAGTCAGTAGCTAATGTCTCGTTTTACATTTCATAGTTTTGCTTGGGAAACGAAATATTCAATGTCACCTAATATAGTCGTAAGGATTTCCTACAGACGAGTAAAATTATTACAAAACTAAAAAACTAAATTTGAAGATAATCCACAAAACAAAAGTGTATCATCTCCCCTTACCATAAAATTATCTCCAAAACAGTCGTGGTTTATTAGTAGCGTAATATCGAGCAAAGTAAACAAACACACTTACTAAGTTTGGCCGAAGTCCAACGGGCTACCGACTCAAGGCCATGGTAATATGCAACAGCTACTTGGAAATATAGTCACAAATATTTATAAACACAATTGTATTTGAGTTTTACTTTATCTCTGCTATGTCACTACAAAAATACATCACACTTAAGAAATGAAAGGCCTAGGTTCAATTCTAGACCCAGTAACTGTATAATACTTCAACAAAACAAAAAAAAGAGAAGACGAATAGAAGGAATTAAGGGAAAACTGTTCTACCTTATGAGCTTGTTCTTCATTTGCTTTCAAGTGTAAGCAAAAATACTAGGTTTATTACAACGCAAATGCAAAACAGAATGATTACTAAAGGTTCTCCTTTTTAGAGCCTTTGCAAATTTGAAAGTGACACCAGCAAGAAAACTAACCACAGTCATGCCTGGAGGAAGAACGAGAGATGCTGGAGGGCGGAAAGCGTCTTGCTGGAGAGGTTGAGGTGTGGACGGCGGAGCAGCAACAACAGCAGTAGGAGGCGGAGGAGGCAGCTGCTCTGGAGCACCCCCAGGCTGGTGATGCTGCTGCTGCTGCTGCAAGTTAGGTGTACCAATGTCGTGTGCACCAACTGGCGGTGCCTCGTACGAGAACTCTACTTGGTTGAAGTCTGATGTTCCAGATGCTAGCTCTATTTGTAGCCTCTTGGTTTCTTCCTCTGTAATATACGAGAATATTCATTTTGTTACTGAAGATCTCCTGTAAACAGCACTCCTTCATATGTGGATCATGTTCATCCTCTAAAGAAATTCACACGGAAGAGCTACTCCACGACTGTAAAAAAAAAAACTTTACAATTAGATTAGATGTTAGTTTAACCCTCCCTATCCACCACAAAGGCAATCCAAAGAGAGGAAGGAGGAAGGCACTGATTAGTATGGAGATAAGTAAACTCAGAATCTATGCACAAAGTATTTAAAAACAGTACGTTGAGAAAGAAGTTAATGAAACAAGATGAAAGTTGAAGATGAAATGGTAGGGGCTGAAAAACAGGACCAGCCGAGAACAAAAAAAAGATGGTCCTTAACACAATCCAAACACTCCAAAACGTTTTATGGATTTTAATGATGTGTAACATTAAACAATGCTTAACCTACGAGCAGTGTTCCTCGTTTTTAAATTCCTAATGAACGTTCGATTAAAGACAAATGATTTTCCTCAAAAAAAATTTTTTCAACAAGGAGAAGGCCTACCTAACTTTCAGCTTGGGACCTCATATTTTCCTCCTGAGGCCAAACCATAACAATGTGATTCCAATGAGAGGAAGAATGAAGGCACCATTCAGAATAGAGTTAAGGGAATACAGAATCCATATACAAGGTGTGTTCCAACACAAGATCCCTCTACATAAAAACAGTTAGAACAGAAGGCAGGTTATGAAACAAAATTAAGGTTGAAGAAGACAGAGGTACCGAAAAACAAGACGGCAGTGAACCAAAAATGGTCCTTAACAAAACAAGGAGCCTATTCTTTTACAACCAACAACGGCCTAACTAACTCTCAGCCAAGGATCTTTTGTTTTCCTCTTGGGATTGCAAATTCATATTGATACAATAATTGAACCTCACCGGGAGGAGGATCAAATAACCATTTATATTGTTTGTTCCTTCATTCTTGATAAACCACTAGTATCATGTTGGCAGAAAAATGAGTACTTCAATCACAATAAGTGGCGCTCATGTCTCCAGTAACTTTTCACTAGCTATAAATACAACACAATTTGGCCTTGCAGTGGCCGAGTGTACAGAGCGCTTGAGTTCTATGCTTCCTGCACGGGTTTGAGCCCTGTTCGCAGCGGTTGGCGTGAAAAACGCTGACGCGGCAAATCAGGGTCGTTGCCTGCAGTGTGGTCACTGTCCTCAAGGAATGTTACCTGGGCACTAAACGAGAGGAAAAGTATCATGTATCACGAGAAGTATCATGTCAATGATACTCAGCCACTCTCTACTAAAAGAGAAAAAGGCTTGGTATATACCTATATAATATATATAAATACAACACACCCACTTCCGTGAGTAACCCTAACTTTCAAATTTCCACGTCGCAACATGTGTTACGAGAAACTAAGCTGAGAGAATATGATGCAGTTAACACCAAGTTTTGGGTCATTCATCTCAACATTGTTGGTGTTAGGTCACCTCAACAGTTTTTGAACTTCAACACCAACAACAAAATAAGAAAATTATCAGTAACATCAAGTTAGATTGCACCCACAGCCATGGAATGCAATTACCCTTTAAATCAAACATAGATAAATGACAGAGTGAGAAATAAGAGCAGACAGCAGGAGCTACAACAATGGAGCATCATCTACATTCCAACCTGCAACAACACACACTTAAAAAAATAGCCAATTTAAACAATCTTTCAACATCACATTAAAAAAACACAATTGTAAAGTGCATGAGAGCCTTTCTCCACATGGTATGTCCACTCATCCTATCTTGAACAGCACACAGTAAAGTTATCAATGCTAACACAGGGCCAAAATTTATTGTGGATGCCCAAACTTTGCTTGGTAAAGACTTGCATGTTACAAAATGGAATGAGGCATTACATGTCAAGTGAGTACTTTGAGATAGATACTAAGCCAATCACCTGAGCAAATCTATCTTCAATAGACCTTGCCTGTTCTTGTGCGTTTATCTGATCGCACAAGGAACAAATTAACTAATATTCTACTATGGGAGATAATTTCTTATGAGCTACTTAGAATTTATTTGAAGCTGTCTAATGAATTCAAGTATTTCAAGAATTTAACTTAAAACCATTTATGAGTATTAAAAAAGAAAGTCAAAGTTCAGTTATACCTCACCTGACGAAAGACCAAACTAACAAATAATCCAAGTCACGAAACGCCTACATATAAAATTTTCATCTCTGAACACGCAAGAAAATGCAAGTTACAAAATGTGAAACCCCAAGAATTAAAATAATGCATGCTCGGTTGCACAGCCGCCCGAATCCCCCGAAACATAAATACACTTCTAGCATCCCGTATTTTGTTTTGAAATTGGCATGATAGAGTTGCTCTTTCATTGGCTGAATCTCCATCCCGAATATCCATGATACTTTTAATGTGCCCTTGACCCTCGTTCGTCACAAAGTTAGTTCTAACACGCATAAAGGACAGAGTTACTGTTGTTTCATTACTGTTTTGTAACAGAGTTAATGTCTTTCTTGTTCATTTTTATGGTTCAATTAACATTTCTCCTTTACCTATAACACATTTCATATAAAATTGGTATCCTTTTAAAATTTCTAAAGAGTTTAAGAGATAGTATAGGGGACACATAAAAAATCACACAACAAAACCACTTCTGGAATGAATTAATTTCGTAAGGTGAGGTGTGACTGTATAAGGCTAGTTCACAGAAGAATACAATTGCTTGACTGGTTAGACAACAAGAAACTAGCAACACACCTTCTCTCTCAGCAGTTGCTTCAAGATCATAGTGAAGTGCAAGGTATCTCTCATACTCTGCAAGCTCTTCCTCTTTCTGTTGTGTTTCAGTGGGAACAACGGGAGAACCAATCGAGGCGGCAGCATCCAAATCGTACAATGCTCCTCGAACATCATATCTGGAATAAAGAAACTTTGCATTAAAATCTACACATTTCTTTGCTCTAAGGCAATCAAACGTTTTTTTTTTGGGCCAAAAACCAAAAATGAGATTACTGCCTGAAAGTGCTCCTAAACACTTCCTCTATCACGTAGAAACGTCATTTGTCCCGTGTTGGCAACCTAAATCCCCATTATCACCCCCAAATCCCCATAATCACCCCCAAATTGCCCCCCTCTCCCACAGAAGCGCTCCGAGAGACCAGCTGCGGCTCTGCTAAGCTGCTATTGGTTGCTCTAAATTTTTTTCTTCGTTTTTACACAACTATTTATTCATTGGAGAGGGGAAAGGGTATGGGTAAATTCTCAAAATTTTTTGGGCCACAAATGGGCTATAAATATAATTCAAATGTTTTAAACATGCTGCGAGTTCCTCAGTTTATTTCACTCCGGAAGTATTTCTTTTTAATTATTGAATATTTTGTAGGGAAAAACTGTTTGGGTCCCCCTGCTTTTTGCAGCAAGTATTAGTGACATTAGTGGTAGTGACTTATCACAACTATGGAAGACTTATCTAAAATGTTTTAGACTTATTAGTGGTGTTTAGTTTGCAGGTTTTGAAGAAAAACAATGTGAAACTGGGTGTCATATGCGCTCTAGTGCTCGGTAACTTTGAACGCCATTTTCTCAGAACAAATCTTTTGGACTTTGCAGCTCAATATCTCATACAGTTTTTCACTTATTGAGGAGATCTTTGCATTGTAAAGATCAAGGTTAGTACTATAAATGCTAGCTTAGGTGGCTTTGACAAGTTGATTTGAAGTTTTTTTATCGTCCATAGAATTAGAATGATTAAACGTTTTATTTCAAATAATTGTAAAAATGTTTTTTCCATTGCCCTTTGCCCTTTTGCCCTTACAAAAACAAAGCCCCTAAGCTAAGAATTGTAGATATTTTCATTGAAAATCAAACAAAAAAACTAATTGTCTCTATGTCAGATATTGGCTGAGAAATAGCAATTTTAAAAAGAATTTCATTTGTGGGGGGCGGGAATTTTGTTTTTGTAAATTCCAAAAACTTCATGGGTGGCTATAATTGTCGATTCAAATGTTATAAAAATACTGTGAATATCCCAGAACTCATTTCAATCCAGAAGCATTTTTTATTTATTCATGAAAAAATTCATGGGAAAAAGCTTTCGCTTCCATTACGGGAAACTACTACCCTAAAATTTACCTCAATTCCCTAATTTTTCAAATTTCACATTTCAATTGCAACTAGGTTAACAAAAATGTATAAAGATATGTAAAATTGAATTCTAAACATGTTTGCTTCTAAAAATTTTTTTCGAATTTTGCAATAGAAAAAAGTTATTGTGCGAACATAAAAAAATTTATTTATATATTTATAAATACGCTAACATTTCTCACCCTACAATTGTCAATGTACAAGCTGATTTTGGTCTCATTCGACCCGGAAAGACTGGGAACCGCGTAATGTATGATCGTTCTGAATTTTGTCTGTTAGAGTTTTGTCCAATAATTTTATCTATTGGATTGAAGAAAGAGCTGCCAAGTCACTTGCTATGAAACTTGGGATTTTGCTTGCATTCTGAACACTTTCACTGTTCATTTATGTTTGAGGCCTGTGGTGATGGTGATACTAAGATATTGTTGGGATACAGTTTCAAGTTTCATTCACTGCATGCATGAATTGTCAATTATTAGCTGAACCCTTTGCCTCCTGAAATTCAAATTACGATATTTTCTGAAAGTTTTTCACATAGAATGCATGATATGGACTAGTTAAACATGTTTTTAGCAAAAGTTTTAAATATTTTTGAAAAATTAATGTTTTTTAAACTGGCTACTGTAGATGCTGTCAGTATTTTTAGAGACCCATCTAGCTGATTTTAGATGCGGCTGTAGGGCATTTTAATTGGATATTTCTGAACCAATTTCATGTAAACGGGTATTGTAGCGAGAAAAATAAGTTGAAATATTTCAAATCTGTCATATTCATTCAAAAAATATATAGATAAACTAGACAAAAAAATTAATTTAGTTGAACATATTTATGTATACTGTATAATTTGCACCCCTTATTGAAATGATAAACAATATAATGTGGAAAAACTTTTCTAATATAGCTCCATATTTTATTATCTCAATTTTTGGAAAAAGACTAAGTGTAGTGTCACCTGTTGAGTCTGCTTTCTTTTTCCATCTCCTATTGCCAAAGGAGTGTTATCCTATAGGAATGTCCAATGTTATCCACTCCTATTGTCCAATGTTATCCACTCCTACCTGGAGATGATGCTAAAAGATCCTTCATTACACAGACTTCTCTAATAATTATGACTGCTATGTCATCCATCACCATAGTAATGTTTTCCTGGGTAGTGTTCAACTTGATCTTCTGCCTCATTGTCAGATTCATTGGCATTATATTCTTAGTCGGATGGTATATCCTCTGATAAGGCATTCCTTCCCTCTTCCAAACTGAGCCCTTTACAAGACATTTCCCCCTCAGGGGGATACAACTCTTGTATCTATGGGAATTAGCTCTCCCAGAGGGACTATGTGAGGGCGCAAGCTAAGGATTAGGTAGGCTTCCTTTTTGTTGAAATGAAATAGGTTTTTGTTCTGTTACGGACCATCTTTTTTCGGTTCACTGCAGTCCTGTTTTTTCAACACCAACTACTTTCTTCTTCAACTTCGCAATTCAAACTGCCGCCGTGCTTTCATTTGAGGCGTAAGTTGCCAAATGCTGCCATGTAAGGCAACATAAAGGCCTCTTTAGACGATGCAGCACAAGCGACTCATTGATGCATCATGCATCACAAGTACTCACAAAGGAGCATGCTGCTGCAGCAAAACACCGACCCGGCAAATATGGATCCGTGATGCCTACTCCCATGCAGCACGCGAGGAGCACAGAGATCTAGTGTCCAGCAAGCAATGATTGAGAGAGGTTGTGCGTAATTGCGTCTCCCACTGATTACGGCCGACTCATTTCTTCGCGATTCTGTACAAACTTTGATCGAAGAATGGCAGTAAGTGTATTCATTATCAATTTAATCAAATTATGCGGTGTTGGGTAGTATCTCGATGCGTCCCGATCGGTTCACAAAAGAGCCCGGCATCGTACATCCATCACTCGACGAGTCTGAGCAGTAACTGACCGCCATTCGTGCTTCGTTCACTTGCTCGGCTGCAGAATGCCGTCTACAAGCCCGTACAGCACCGATAAGCAAACTCATGCAGCACTTGCGACTCTTTTGAGTATCTATGATGCCTCGTCTAAAGAGGCCTTAAGGGGGCACTCTCAGATGCCTCCAGTATTTTCTGAGGCTTAACCATAGCATTTGCTTCTCATGAGCAAAAATTTGAAGTGGCATCTGTTGATGCCGTCAGGAGGCAAAGGGTTAAACATGGTCCACCAAACACTTTTTGAGGTTGAAGCATCTTTGAAAGGTTTTTGGCCCTGGGAAAAGTTCTCAAGGACTTTTTAATGTGTAACTCTGTCTTCCTCAGTAAATACCCTCTGGAATAGTGTTATTTTATTGGTAAACTTATCAAGATTACTAATGATTCAATGATCAAATTCATTGGGAAATATGGTGATGAAGAGCACCTAAAACAACCCCTTGAAGTCAAGGAGGTTTGTGAGAACGCCACTTTTCTCATAATCCGTGCCGAATGTCTATAGTAAAATTCTGCTTACTTCTCTTATAAATAAATATATGTATATAAAGTACAGTCTCTCACACCTGAATAGTTGCTGTTATCCAACTTCTGCTATGTAGATCTATACTACAATATATAAAAACAGCATTACTGTACAACAATCTAACCACTCTTTTTTATTTATTTCAAGATCAGGATGTTAATACTTGAGATAGCTTCTGACACCAAAATCTAAGTAAATTGCATGCTGAGTACATAAACTGCATTACAATCAGCATCCATGGACAGTTTCCCTATAATGGGAAGATTAATTAAAATTACATTGGTACAATCAGAATTTAAGGCCAATTCCAATACATAGGATTATTGAACCTTGAAAAATGTTTTCTAATGTAAATGTAGTAATTTGATGAGTAAAACATCTGATTTAACCCAAGAATTTTTGCTGGGTATTTCTTTCTTGATCTCCATTAGCAAAATCCCTATTTTTGGCTAGGCAAAATTTTGCTAACCAATGCCAGTTGATACATTCTCAAGATGTTCATACAAAACAGAAATCAAAGATTTTAACTGTCAAATTAAAAGCTAGGAAAGGATACTTTCCTCTATACCTTATTATTTAATCATTCTATAACAGAAAAGTTTAATTGTTTCAAATGATGCTTTCCAATGTTAATTAGTAAAGTTCTGATCATCAAAGAATGACAATGAAAGCAAAATAATTTTTCAGCTGATCTTATACACTTATTCAGAAAATCAACATTAGAGCCTGCATAACTGTTTTTTAAGCAGAAAATTATGTGAAGTAGTATTAAAAGTTTCTGAACAGGTATATTCAAGTGAAGACTGTTTCTGTGATACAAAATTCACCACTTCAATACTGTATCTTGGGTCACAACTAAATTTTGAAATATGAACTCTAAAATTGTTATTGTTGCAAGAATAGAAATTTTAAAGTTAATTTAATTGCTATACTTTCAGATTAGATGTTACTTTAAGCCTTAAGATGTTGTGTTAATTAAAAAGATTGATATTAGAATTGTACTAAGAACAAGGATATTAGAAGGTTATCACAATTGCACAGAACTTTGGTATCATCCCATTAATGCATTTATCATACTAGCAGTTTACCTATGTAAATAAAGTTACCTACACAATGGTTTGTGCTCATTCACAGTATTTAAGAGTATTGAAATCATGTCATAGATAAACTAAATCTAAGATAACCCTGAAATGAGTTTCAAAATATTATCTTTACAAGAAAACTAACATTTTATTTTTTTTTCCTTCAAAAGAAATTTTTTCAACAAAACTAAGAGCAATTTTCAACCAGATACATGTTTATTACATTGTGCATAATTATTATTTACACATAATTATTAACACATTAATTATTAACACTTTGATTGCAGTTTGACATATCAGTGGGTCGTGCTAAAGTTTTTCCAGTTGCAAAATGACCTTTCGATGGGTCGTATGAAATTTTTTAACAATCTTTTCAAATTAATGGTATTCATTCTACTCAGTTAATGTTTGTAATTTATAAAATTTTTAACAACTTTTGACTTAAAATTTGAGTTGGACATTAAACTCAGTTTAACCCATCACAATATGTTGAAGTAGATACCCAGACTACCACAGTTTTATAAAGTCATGATTCCAGAGAGGAATTGAAAAATTCATCATAAAAAATAAGGTACAGTAATAACTCAACATCCAAATTTAATTTGTTCCAGGACCTACATCCCATCTTGAAGTATTCATAAGTTGAATCGATTGTTCCCATAGGAATATATGGAAAACCATTTAATTTGTTCCATAGCCCAAAAACCTACAACTCTAACCCCTTAATAAATAGACAATTCCTCATAATAAACCTACAGATATGCATTGTAAAATACTGAACATGTAAAAAAAAATAAATAATAAAGAAACCATCAATTAAAAGGAGTTGTTTTGTCACTGTGCTTAATAGAAATGTGAAATGATGGTACTACCCTTGGATGGTTGATGGGTTTGATGGCTTCCTTTTGATAAATGATCATTGAGATTGCAGCCATGTTGCAAACATATTGCTAAGCCGGAAGCTCAAATGCACATCATGTTTATGGTTTTCTATGCTTTTTACATTAAGTCAAATGAAAGTATTAACTTTTCGTTTTTTTCACCACTATATCACTTGCACTTGTATTCTTGGAACCCATGAGAAGGGAATAATAAAAAATAACAGTTATCACTAAGAAGTAAGAGCCAATCACCAGAGATGTTTATGGAACAAAGTGTAACTGTGAACTGACTTCTTGGTCCGGTCATGACTCGTGAGTGTTGCTGCACAGCGGGCTTAGGGGGACCACCCAGGGGCTTTCGGGCCCAGTGGGCCATTTTTGTTTCTTTGTTGAAAAAGAATCCTTAGGTGGTGGGCTTTTGTGCATTAAATTTTTTCGTGGCTACAGGCATAATCCCGCCCCCCCCCCTCCCACCTCCCAGGGGATTGTAAGGGGACCAAAATTAATGAATTTTTGACCCCA
>JACJUY010001425.1:133740-145867 GCA_014220935.1 Platorchestia sp. MABIK | reverse complement strand
CGTCTAGCAAGGGTGCTAGTACCGTAACGGCTAGACTTAAGTCTATGCTGTTCCCTACAAAACGCTTTAACTCGGCTCGAGCCGCACTAGTCCTAAAAAAGAGGTGGTTTTCCCACGCTATTTGGGCGGAATTCAAAAGGTGCTGAGAAAGATTTCTGATTTTAGCAAACGCGGTTACCAACTGGGCCGCGAGAGCTTCATTTCTAACGAAACGTAATTGGTTTCGATCGCATGCTAATGCATGGATGGACTTTTCGCCCTTAGCTACACAAATGTCGTTCAGAATTTTTACGACATCTTCAAAAGAATAATAGAGGTCATTGTTGACAACTTAGTTACAATTGAATTAAAGTCCCCCACCTGCTTGTGAGCGGAGCGCACCAACAACTCTTTTTTGGCACTCTCCGAACTCACATCAGGTAATAGGGACATATAAGCGCGCAGGTTACTTTTATGGGTCTTAAACGTTTTGTTTTCCAGAAATTCTGGGTCTTCTCTACGTCTTCGCCCCCTAAATAGTGGTAACTCCGCATTTGACAGGATCGTTCCTGCTCTAGGCATACTTGCTGCTACTTGCTGAGCAAATAGTGTTTTTTGTGCAGTAGTACTTGGCGCTGCCGCCGCAGTGGCTGTTGGTGGTGTCATTGCGTCACTTTTTGCACGAGATCTAGGCACACTTGTCCTACCGCTACTGGTTTTAGTCACTTGTGACCGGATAACTTCGTCAGAGTCTGACGACGTATCAGACATATAGTTTTAATCAAGTTTACTCAATTATAACACTTTTTTGCAGAAGGGAAAACAATTTTACACAATCCTAACATTAGAATCAATATTTAGCACGAAAATCAATTTTACACACCTTAGAGATACATCAATAATTATCAATAATCACAAAAGTTAATCAAGGCAACACACATAAAAATAGAATCTCACTCACTTTCCAATGCTATAGCACTCTTTCATTGCTGCTCTACAACTGCTATCTCAGCATTTTCACTGCCGTTGCGCCTACTGCTTGAGCTATTGAGCTAGGGCAATGCCGCGGCCTTGAGCAAAAATTCAAAAAAATATTCTGCGTCTGGCAGACCTAAAAAAAATTACTCCTCTCTGCACGACCTACTTAGCAATTGCGCTGCTGCGATTTGAATGCACTGCTGCTTTTTGCATTTACTTAACTTCCACGGGTTGAATGAAGGGGCTGCAGTCGTTCGTTGCTGTAGACGCCCTCTGGGATGACTGTGGAGTAGATGTGGACACTCGTAGAATACTGTCGACGCATGCTGGGGTGACTGTGGAGTAGATGATGACGTAGATGTAGTCACTGAAGATTGTTGGGTGTTGTTCCAAATGTAAGTTCTAGGATCACTTCGATGTCTTCGCCGGCTTCGTACACTAGTACTTTAGTTTTGAAGGTATAAACGGTGTTGATCCACGTTGACCAGTTTATGTTGTTCTCGATGATCGCTGAACGTGGGATTTTAAAACCCAGCCTTAACACAGAAGAATGTAGTTGTCGAATGCTGCTGTCTTCGTTGCTACCAGTCATGTTCTTCTTACTACTTTAGCTGATTAGTGGATTCTGTCGTGGTCCGTCCTGTATGGTCACCAATGTGCCGTCGTTGGTGTTCCGTCGTGGTGATTACTTCCGGAGAGTCAAAGTCGGAGACGTTTTTAGAGGTGTTTTACTGAAGGAGGTTCGAGATCGAAAGCGACATGCCTCAGATGTCAGAGGCTTATAAAGCCTCCGAGGCGCTTGGGGTTGGGGAGCGCACATATTTAGCATGAGTGCTTCAAGAGTGTCACGAATAATCCAGTCCTTCTGGGCCTATGTCTGTCTCGTGCTCTGCTGTCCACATCTAGTGGAAACATGAAAATTTGGTGAAACCTTTCTGTTGTCTAAGGAGAAAGTTGACCTTCTTTTGAGTCTACACAAATGTTTCAATTTTGCTAATGACACTTCGATAAGTCCATGACTATTCTCATATCATAGTCTTTCCGCAAACGCACTGAGTGACCGCCAGGTGCTGCTCCATAAACATTGTCATTATGTAAAAGAACACTCTTTAGACTGCGTTTTGAACTGTCTAAAAGAAGTCTCCATTCAGCAGGACTATAATAAGGTACACGCAGTTTTTGAGAAGCCTTGGGATGTCATGGCAGCAAACAAACTGTCTGTTTTCTGAAAAAAAGTTTACAAAAAGCTGGTGACGTTTTCTGAAACATGGTACTTCAACAGAGTGATCAACAAGATTTCTGTCTTGTAATCTTCATGCCAAAAGCTCTGCTGCTTTCTCTGAAAGACCTAAATCTCGTACTAAATCATTCAGTTCAGCCTGAGGAAGAGCCTTGGGGACAGGAAAAATTTCAGTGTCTGAAGAACAGTTCTACGATTGTGAACACTTTTCTGACAATTCAGTCACAACTGTCTCGTTCCCTTGTACCATGTCCAATGCCTTTATCGTCCAATGAAGGAAAGCCTTTGAAAACTGGGCAAGGAACTTTTTTAAAGTGCAAAGCAGGCCGAATAGCCGAGGGAATGTTCGGATACACAATCTTATGTAGGTTTTTCCTCCCAACACCAATTGTGTTTACTATGCAGAATTAACAGTCAGTTACATGCGGTTGCGGAGTCGGAGTCGGAAGTCGGAGTCGCCGGAGTCGCATGTTTTTGGGTGGAGTCGGAGTCGCTTTTCTGAACATGATGGAGTCTGAGTCGGAGTCGCTTTCCGAATGTGGTGGAGTCGGAGTCGGAGTCGTTCATTCGGATGTGATGGAGTCGAGGTTGGAGTCTTTTTTTTCGTGTTTTCGATCCTAATTTTTGCTAAAAATGATTTTTAATTGTTTAAAATCGAAAGTAAACATAACAGAGCTAAAATCCTTTACTGAAAAGCTAAAAATAACGAAATGTTTTTGTTGATTATTTTGTTCGAGATTCGAAACAGCTTATTTTTCCCTATTACCTAATGCTGTCATTAAAATCTAGTCATTGTGGGTTCGCACACACATATATGTGATACCTACGTGGGCGAAATATAATTTTCGTACAGGAGCAATAATACATATTTTTCAGTTGAAAGCCGGAATTAGTAATTGAATGCATCGATAATTTGTTCTATTTATTTCTGTTTCGCTCATTTCCCCTTCAATTAATACATAGGATGTAGAAACTAGTAGTAAATGTGTTGCAAGTTACTTGCAGAACAGCTCAGCTGATGTAATACATTGTACTCACATAAAGAGTAGTAACTCTGTACGCTCTTAATGTGTCTATATTCTATACCAGTGGTTCCTTTTCTTTTCTTTTGATTATGCTTTGGAGTATTGATTGATAATGACTAGTCTTTTCAGAAACCTTGAGTTATGTTATGATCTTAAATATTTCCAGTCTTTAGGCTATGATATATTGATAACGCCTAGTTTTTGCCAAAACGTGAAGTTCTGGTCTGATACATAAAGACTTCTAGTTTTCAGGTTATGTTATCACTATGGATAATGAAAATTCAATTAGCTTATTCTGATGTTGATAACTGGAGTATTAGTTGATTTTTTCAGCAATATCTAGTACCTTTGTACTTCAAATTGATCTCTTTGTTTTGTTAACTTCCTTGTCTTTAGGTCAAGTTAACATGTATTAATAATGAAAATTTCTACTCATTCCTGAAGTTATGCCTTTAATGTTTGGTTCTTTAAACGTCTACCCAAAATTAAGAAAATGGCTGTAACGTTAGTTGTATTGGATCTAGATCAATAAAAATTGGCTTTAGTATGTATTTTTGGAAGTAAATAGGGCTCGTCTCTGTAACTTTTTCCCACTCTCGACATAATTTTGGAGAAAATGGGGAAAGGGTAGGGAAAAGTGTGTACTTTTCAAGAGACGTCTTCTCCAAAACTACTTATTGTAGAACAATGACTTGAGTATCATTGGATGCGCAATAAGTTGCTGCATAAAGAGTCAGAGGATTACGTTGATTTTCACGATAATTTCTGAGTTACATAGGAAATTTTTTTATTAATAATTACAAATTTGAAGATATTAGGTACTCGTAATTTTTGCAAAATGACTGTAACGTTTTTTCTATAGAATCTAGATCTTTGAATATTGACGAGCACACATATATATTTTTAGAAATAAACAGGGGTCGTGTCTATAACTATTTCCCATTTTTACCATAATTACGGAGATAATGGGAGGAAATGGGTGGAAATGGGGGAGTTCAAGATTATTTATGAAAATCTATTTTCTCCGAGAGTTTTTATCGTAGAACAATAATTTAGGTATCATTAGATGCGCAAAAAGCTGCTTTATCTATTGACGTAAGACTTTTTAATTCATAATAATTTTTGGTTTCATTAAAAAATCTAAGGAAACAATGATGACTTGTTCGAATTTTTTTTTTTAATTTGATAATAGCTAAACTACTGTGAAATTCAACGTAATCCTCTGACTCTTTATGCAGCAACTTGTTGCGCATCCAATGACACCTAAGTCATTGTTCTAAAATAAGTAGTTTTTGAGAAGACGTCTCTTGAAAAGAACACACTTTTCCCTACTCTTTCCCTCATTTTCTCCAAATTTTGTCGAGAATGGGAAAAAGTTAAGGAGACGACCCCTACTTACTTCCAAAAATACATATGTATGCGTATTTTCATAGATCTGAACTCCATAGAAAAAAAGTTACAGTCATTTCCTTGATTCGTCGATTTCAGGGTGGACGTCTCCCTTAGGAGTTATATTGTATTTAATTTTCATGTTTAATTATTATTTTCTGATCACTCCCCAGTTTCTAAGTAAGGATACGCTGAAATGATTTTATAATAATTATTTTTACAATTTTAAAAACTGAAAGTATCTGTTTCTCGTCATTATAAAATAAATAACTTCTTCTTGAGAAACATTTGGAAATGTTGTAAGGTAATCAACACCGGTATTGGGACACATGAAAAAATAAAATACAAAATAAACGAGCTGCAATGAAAATAATAACACAACACCAGCAGAAACTTCACTTAATCACACACATGCTGTAACTGAAAGCAATGCACTATCTCAGCTGCAAGGATTGTTGCGTTTAGGTGATAGTACAAATTTTATTACTGAAAATGTTCCAAATTTTACCAGAAATACAAAATTGAAAAAACATGGACGTTTATTAAAATAAGAAAGTGTCAAGTATAAACCAAAAAGTCAAACGAGAATAAAAGACAGTATCATATTACACACATAGAAGCAAAAAGTGGCTTTTATTCGTAAACAAAACGTTCTGAAAACGCCAGGCCCCTACGACGAAAGCAGAACAACTTTGACCTATTATAGCCGAAATATAACATAGTGTTGAGCAATAATATAACACCTTTTCCGCATTGTTACTCTGCATAGTGTAAATACAGAGAAGAAAAGGCTGAGTACAAATCTTGGCTACCTGATGTATGCGGGATTCGATATTGTCTTTATACAAATCTTCCAGATGTGGACCATGAAGAAATATATCCATTCTAGGAGTACCCGCGATTAAAATGTTCTTGTACTTGTGCAATGGTGAAACTCGTATCACAGATACGATCATTAAGCGTAATTTAAGAGCGTGAAAGGGCGACAGACCGACCAACCAAAACGGACCGACTAATTTTATTTGTACAATACTCAATTGAATGTTGTTATAACATAGGGGAAATTGTGCACAGGAAATACCCAAAAAGAATTTTTGTTTAAATGCGTAAGGAGACACTTAACATTTTATTGTATAAATATAATGAACACTAAATAGGGTGTTCTTTTGTGCGGACAAATTTCAACTATAGGTATATAAACTCAAAATAAATCTATTTCCACGATTGATAAAATGCCAAAAACTCCTTAATTTTCGAGTTATAAGGACTTGAAGAAACTTCAAAACTCAAAATAGGATACCACGAGAGCGCCAATGTTAGCGTTAGTTTTGTTAGTTCCGACCTCACTAAAGCAGTTTTTTGTTGTTTTCACAATAAAACCTGCAAGCATTTTACAGTTACGAAAAATTTGCAATTAAAATATTCGTTAGGAAATTAACCCTAAGCCATCAATGATAAACTTTAGTTGTTATTTCATCTAATTAATAAAACGTACAAACATTTTAAATGCTTCTTAGCTTGAAATTGCAGATATTTTCCATAACTGTAAAATGCTTTAAGCTTTTTTGTAAAAATATAAAAAACCTGTTTTAGTGAGGTCGGAACTGTCAAGACTACACCTTTTTCACTTCAAATTATTCCAGTGAAGTTTAATTTAATCCAAACCAAGTTTAATTTATACCAAGTCAAGCTCAAATTGACTCGAGTTTAAGTTATAATTAACCCAAGTCAAATTCAAATTAATCCAAGTCAAGTTCAAATTAATCCAGCCCTAAGTTGAGTTAAGAATTAACATAATCACACGTTAATTGAGCGAGCATTTTTGTGTTAAACATGTGTCTATTGGATGTAATGAGCGAGACAATCGTTCTTCCTTTCAGCAAGGAATACATAAAATTTCCGCCGGTGTATTAATTTAAAGAGACAAGCTGTCGTAAAATGTGCTTAGGATCCAGCATCAGGAGGCAAAGTGTGATTCAGATCTAAGACCGGCGTAAAAGATAGAAGTCAATTATACAAATTTCGTATTATATTACTCATTAAAGTTATTTTAAAATTCAAAATTAAGCGTAGTTTGCATCCATCCAAATGTTTATATTCAAAAGGTAATTTTGTTACACAGTAGAATTGAGGATTTATTTATACTCAAATAGAGATTTATATGAGTAAATTTCACTATATCACATATACATATGAAATCGTTGAAGAAGTCAAAGTTCCAATTCTTGGAGATATTAATTAAAAATAGGAAGACTAATGACACAACGCTTAGACTCATTTTGTACTAATTAGATGATAAAATCGATAAAAGTGAACGTTTCGACCAACTAGCAGTGGTCATTCTCAACACTGTAAAAGTTAAGATTACAAATCAGTCATCATTCAGAAAATCCAAAGGTAAAAACAAACATGAAATTAAAAACATTTGCTCCCAAACAAAATTAGGAATTTACTATGTGTAGGGGATAGGCAGACTGCAAATCATTCAGCTTTACGCAGTGTGCTTTTAAATTTATTCTTGTCAATTCCTTGTCAGTTGGATCTTTTTTCAAATTTAAGGATGAACTTCCTAAAGGCATGCTTAGCTCGGTTGTATACAAGCATAGTTGTGCACGATCTGGTGCATCTGAATACGTTGGATCTACATCCCGTAGCCTGCGTATTCGTGTGGCTGAGCATGCTGGACGAAGTCACCGTACTCATAACCTTTTATCAGCACCTCCTCACTCTGCAGTACGCACACATGCAGAAAAATGCGACCTGCCTGTTAGACTATCTGATTTTGAAGTATTAGGCCGAGGAAGTAACCCAATAGAATACAGAATATTAGAATCTCTTTTCATTTATAGACTAAAGCCAAAGCTGAATCATATGAAATCGCATTTACATGAAACTACATTAAAATAGGTACATCACGTTTGCGTAGCAACTTTAAAAGGAATGATACAGGAAAGAAGTATTTTAAAAACAATTAGTTCGAATGCTTCGAGTCCTAGGCTCATTCTCAACGAGATCTGCAAATACAAGGACACAACATAAGCACAGTTTACAAAGAAAAAATTTTGAAAATTTTATTTTCGGGATTTTTATGGTTTTAAACCGTTTAAGATTTTTTCTCCCATTTTTACGTGCAATGACATTTCAGAGCTTAAAGAGCTTGCTTCCAGTCCAAATTCTATTTTAGCCAAACCAGATAAAGGGAAAGCTGTTGTACTTTTGAATAAAAATACGTAGATTGACAAAATGCACAATATTCCGTCTGATTCAACTAAATTCACTCCAACCCAAGAATGTATCAAAAAGTACTTTTTGCGGATGGAAGATAAGGTGAAAAATTTCCTCCGCAAACTAAAAAACTTAAATTTACTCAACGATGACCTCTACAAACAGCTCTTGTCCTCTGGTACTGGCCCTGGCATTCTTTACGATTTACCCAAGATTCATAAACCTAACTTCACGGTATCTTTCCCGTTTCGGCCTATATTCGCAGCTTACAATTGCGCAACTTATCGATTAGCCAAATATTTAGTCTCAATTCTTAATCCACTCTGTGTTAATGAATATACTGTATCCAACTCTTCTGAATTCGTTGAATGCATTACCGCTCATGATAATGCTAACTTTTGCTACATGGCCTCTTTCGATATTGAAAATTTATTCACCAATATCCCCTTAGCTGAAACCATTGAAATTTGCCTTAATGCTTTATTGTCTAGTCAATCTTCCTTAGTCATAGGTTTAAGTAGAAAATATTTTAAATCACTGCTGGAAATCACCTTGTACAACTCGTTTTTTGTTTTTAACGGATCTCTCTACAAACAAATAGAAGGTCTAGGAATGGGCTTACACCTTGGTCCTACATTTGCTAACATTTTCATGTGTTTTTATGAAACTATTTGGCTAGAAAACTGTCCACCGAGTTTCCGTCCAATTTTTTACAAGCGTAATGTTGACGACACTTTTGTTTTTTTTTGAAAAGCATCTGACATGCAGTTGTTCCTCCATTACCTAAATGCTCAACATCCTAATATTAAATTTACCTTTGAATCTGAACACGAAAACCATCTAAATTTTCTTGATGTTTGTGTGTATAGCACCAATAACAAATTTTGTACTTCTGTGTATCGAAAGCAAACTTTCACTGGTATGGGCTCAAGTTTTTTTAGTTTCTGTTCAAAGCGGTTTAAAATCAATAGCTAATTATCAACACTTGTGTCACGCGCTTATAAAGTGTGTTCCAACTTTGACGATCTTCATCATGAATATATGTTTCTGAAATCCTATTTCATTTCAAATGGGTTTATATAAAATTTAATCTCCAAATCAATTGGTAAATTCCAATCGAATTTTTATGACCCTTCTCGTGCTTCTAATCAAACTGCTTCTCAAGTCTATTTGTTTTTCCATACTTCGGTTATCAGTCAGAAAAACTAAAACTAGAACTCACTAATCTCACTTCTAAATATTTTCCTGAAGTTTCCTCACGCATTATATTGGTTAAGAAACGTACAATTAGTTCATTTTTTCGATTCAAAGATGTTCTTCCTAAAAGCATGCGATCTTCCGTCGTCTATGATTTCCGTTGTGCGCATTGCGCATCTCAGTACGTAGGTCCAACCCAGCGAGCACTGTATATACGGATAACTGAGCATGCTGGACGGAGTCATCGTTCTGGTCGGATATTAGGTTCTTCGTCTCATTCTAGCATTAGGCAGCACTGCAATGCCTCATGTGATCAAGTCATTAACAGTGATCAATTTAAAATGCTGGATTCATGTTCAGCGAGTTTTGACCTCCGAATATTAAAGTCATTGTATATACATAAGTTAAAACCTCCGTTAAATGACACGCAGAGCTCATATCAACTAAAAATTGTAAACTGCTAACTTTTGTCCGTGTTTCTGAAAAGCGTCTGCGTAGTAAGTGTTAGAAACCTTGACCACCGCCTTCCTATTTCATTGCTGTCCATTTTGCTGTTTTCCTTTAGCCTGTCAATATATGAATTTTTTCTTTGTAAACTGTGCTTATGTTGTGTCCTTGTATTTGCAGATCCCGTTGAGAATGAGCCTAGTGCTCGAAACGTTCGAACTAAATGTTTTTAAAATACTTCTTTGCTGTATCATGCGTTTTACATAAGAATACCATTGGGCGACTTGTAGATTTAATATTTAAAATAAATATAGCAACGAAGTCCTTTTTTCGCTCGTCCAAATGATTTTTGTAAAAACAAGTTACAATTTATTTCATCGACATAAATGATAGATTTGTCTAGGCGTAATAATTTGAAGGGATGGAAACATTTTTGTTGTTAATGCAGGAATGTATCAGTGTAGTAGTGTACTCATGTAAATAGTGTGCAAAAAGAATCGTACATTATTTGCGTAAGGAGACACTTAGCATTTTATTGTATAAGTATAATGAACACTAAATAGGATGTTCTTTATCTATCTAACTCAATGAGTCACATTTGTATATTTCTTTAAAGATTAAATCTACATATCGTATGTATATGAGTAGTAGTTGTATGTATATATAGGATTTCATATACAAATATGTGATAAAGTAGAATTTCACGCATATAAATCTCTACATGAGTGTAAATAAATCCTCGATACTACTATGTGTAGCATGAAATAACTTTTTGAACATAAATATTTGAATGGAGGCATACCACCATTAACGTCGAATTTTTAAATAACTTTAATGAGTAGTATAATACAAAGTTTTTATAATTGACTTGTATCTTTTACGCCGGTCAAAGATCTTAGTCAAACTCAGCCTCCTGATGCTGGATACTTAGCGCGGCTTGCCTCTTTAGATTGAAACACGTGCAGAAATTTTATGCATTTGTGTGTGCAACAGTGCAACCTCGCACCCTGAGGCCTCAGAGGCTATATAAGCTGGCGTCCCTTCAGGCCCAGTGCATTTTACGTTCGTCAAAGAAGCCCAGAAGCCCAGTGCATTTTACGTTCGTTTTACGTTATTACTTGCTGGAAGGAAAAACGATTGTCATGCTCATCACGTTCAATAAATACATACTTAACTCAAAAACTCTCATTCAATTTAATGCGTGATTATGCCAATTCTTAACTCAACTTAGGGTTGGATTAATTTGAATTGGACTTGGATTAATTTGAACTTGACTTGGATTGAATTGAATTTGACATGGATTAAATTGGACTTGACTTGGATAAATTTGAAGTGAAAAGGTAGCGCTAACATTGGCGAGCACGTGTTATCCTACTTTAGCTTTAAAAGTTTCTTTAAATGCTTCGAATTCGAAAACTAGGAGTTTTGGGCATTTGATGATTCATGAAAATCGATTTATTTTCAGTTTTTTAACCTACGGATTAAATTTGTCCGCACAAAAAACACCCTATGTACATATGATAAAACGTCAGGTGTCTGCATCAATTTATAAATAAACATATGTTTTTGGGCGAAATTTCTCCTATGTTGTTACAATGGGAATCTGCTTGATTGGATGGTATCATAAATACCATTTAAACAATATGAAAAGCCTGCATCTGCTCGCTTTTGTCTACAAGTAAATAATATTGCGTGGAAACTGAATTTATAGCTAAGAAAATGTAGCCTGTCGTGGTAAAAAGGTTTATTATTTTTTTTTTAATTCTTGGCTAATAATATTTTGAATTGTAATACACAGTTGTTGCTTGCTTGGTTGGTGTGTGTGTCTTTGACGTTCTTAAGGGAAGCGAACGAATTTTCCTATGAATTTTTTGAAAAATGAGTAAAAATTCCCTCAGAGGGAAATAAGCTTTCTGATAATCACTGCATGTTTATAACATTCAAATAGATAGTTGTAGCCCTTAAAATTTTAAAATTTACCCATACCCCCCTCCCCTCCCCCCTCCATGGAAAATTCTTTAAAACTTCAATTTCTCAGCCAATATTTTACATAGGGACAAAATGTTTTTTTTGTTCGATTTATATTCAAAATATCTACAAAAACTAGGAAAGGTTTTTAGTTTTTGCTGAAAAAAGAAAATTGACAACTATTTGAATATTAAAAACGAAGTTATTTTTTTTCTATGAACGATGAAAAAATTTCAAATCAACTTTTCAGAAAATTCTCCCCAGCAATTATCGTACTCACTTTGCTCTTCACGATGCAAAAAAAATCTTCTCAATATTTGAGAAAATGTCGGTCAAAGTTACAAGACACCATATAGTGCAGAGTACACATTGTTTCCTTTATATGTCTTCAAATTTTTTTCATTAGCACTTACAAACTAATACACTACTAATAGGTCTAAAACATTTCAGATAAGTCTTCCATAGTTGTAATAAGTCACTACCACTAATAAGTTACTAATTCCTGCTCCAAACTGTAGAGGGCCCTGAACGGTTTTTCCCAATGAAATATTCAAGAATTAAAGAAAAACACTTCCGTAGTGAAAGAAGCTCTGAGGTATTCACAGCATGTTTATAACATTCGAATAAACATTTATAGCCCATAAAGTTTTAAGAATTTACCCACACCCCCTTCCCCCAT